>JAIUZE010016582.1:0-23269 GCA_022085475.1 Heliosperma pusillum | reverse complement strand
AAACGAGCCGGATTGGGATTTAATATCATCCCTATCTGTTTGGAAACTAGCATTTGTGTAACCATGTACAAGTAACTCAGTCTCGACTCCAAACACTACAAGAGAACCTGGTCCTTCTCAAGTACTTAAGGATGTTCTTTACGGCTATCCAGTGACTCTCACCTGGATTTGCTTGGTAACGACTTGTCATGCTCAAAGCATATACAACATCGGGACGAGTGCACATCATAGCATACATGATTGATCCAACAGCAGATGCGTAAGGGATCAATTTCATGCGTTCAATCTCCTCGGGTTTCGTAGGGCACTCCGACTTACTCAAAGTGATCCCACTTCCCATAGGAAGAAAGCCACTCTTAGAGTCTTTCATGTTGAACCGATCAAGAATCTTATCAATATAAGTCTCTTGACTTAATGCTAGTATCCTTTTTGATCTATCCCTATAGATCTGGATACCTAAGATGCCCTGGGCCTCTCCTAAGTCTTTCATTTGGAAATGTATTCCTAGCCACTCCTTTACAGAAGTGAGCATTGGAATATCATTCCCAATGAGTAGTATGTCATCTACATACAAGACTCGAAAAGTTACTTTACTCCCACTAAACTTCATGTATAAACACGGTTCCTCGACGCTTTGAGTGAAACCATTTTGTTTAATTACATGATCGAAACGATGATTCCAACTCCTGGATGCTTGTTTAAGACCATAGATGGATCTCTTAAGCTTGCATACCTTCTTAGGGTTTGATGGATCCACAACACCTTCAGGTTGTGTCATGTACACTTCCTCTTCTGAATCCCATCAGAAGGCAGGGTGTGGAATCCATTTTCAAATCTCATAATTATGAAATGCGGGCAACGCCTAGATAATCATTATGGATCGACGCATGGCCGACTGGGGCGAGAGTTCGTCATAGTGAAGAACATGAACTTGGGTGAAACCTTTTGCCACCAATCTAGCTTTGTAAACATCATTATGTTTATCTATGCCACTTTTGATCTTATAGATCCACTTACACTGAAGAGGTCTTACCTCCTTAAGTAAATCAACCAAGTCCCATACTTGATTGTCGTACATAGAATCCATTTCGGATTGCATGGGTCCTAGCCATAGCTTTGAGTCGGGACTAGAAATGGCTGCTTTGTAGGTAGTAGGTTCGTTACTTTCAAAAAATAACACATTATAGTCATCACCTTCCTCTATAATACCAAGGTATCTATCAGGTGGATGACTAATTCTGCTTGACCTCCTCGGTTCCGAAGGAATAATGACCGTACCAGACGAAGAGGGAACGTTTTCCTCGTTGTCGTCCTTTTCGGTTTGTGGCTATTGGACTTCATCAAGTTCAAATTTTCTCCCACTCTGTCTTTTAGAAATAAAATCATTTTCTAAAAAGACTGCATCACGAGACACAAACACTTTGTCCTCGTGTTTATTGTAGAAGTAATAAGCACGTGCTTCCTTTGGATATCCTACGAAAAGACATTTGTCAGATTTGGGTGCGAGTTTATCGTCAGACTTATTCTTAACAAAAGCCTCGCATCCCCAAATTCTCATAAACGACAAATAAGGGACTTTCCCTGTCCATATCTCATATGGAATCTTGTTTGCCGCTTTAGTCGCGCTTCGATTTAGTGAAAATATTGCAGATAAGATAGCAAAACCCCAAAAATACTCAGGAAGCTCTGTGAGACTCATCATAGATCGAACCATATCTAATAAAGTTCGATTTCTCCTTTCGGACACACCATTTAATTGAGGTGTTCCAGGAGGAGCCCATTGTGATACTATACCACAATCTTTTAGGTGTGAATCATATTCATCGTTCATGTATTCACCACCACGATCGGATCGTAGGGTTTTAATCTTTTTATTCAATTGGTTTTCTACTTCATTTTGAAATTCTTTGAATTTTTCAAAAGCATCACTTTTATGCCTCATCAAGTAGACATATCCATATCTACTCAAGTCGTCGGTAAAAGTAATGAAGTAGTGATAACAACCTCTAGCTTGGATAGTCATTGGACCGCATACATCCGTATGTATAAGTCCTAATACTTCACTTGCTCGTGTCCCTTTTCCCGTAAAAGGAGCACGAGTCATCTTGCCTAGAAGACAAGATTCGCATACGCAATAAGATTCGTAATCGAATGGTTTGAGTACTTTAGATGAAACAAGTCTCTTTATGCGTCGTTCGTTTATGTGCCCTAAACGACAATGCCAAAGGTATGATTGATTAGGTTCACCTGTTTTGAGCTTCTTGTTTTCTACATGATAGACCTCTTTTGCAATATCTAGGACATAAATACCTCCAATAGAAATGGCCTCGCCATAAACCATTTCATTAAAAGCAAAAGTACAACAGTTGTTCTTAATGCAAAAAGAAAAACCTTCCATGTCTAACACGGAAATGGAGATAAGGTTCTTGGTAAGAGTTGGAACATAATAGCAATTATTTAAATACAACTCTAAACCATTAGGCAAAAGAAGAACGTAGGTGCCCACGGAAACTGTGGCTACCTTAGCTCCATTTCCCATGCGCAGGTCCACGTCACCCTTGGCTAGTGCTTGCACGTCCCTCAGCCCATGTACATGATTACAAAGGTGAGAACCACAACCGGTATCAAATACCCAAAAAGATGTACTAGCAAAGTTAATAACTATCATATAGAGTGATGAAAGAATTTTACCTGACGTTGTCACACAACCGTTCCGTCTATCTTTCAAAACGGACTGGGGCAATTGCGTTTCCAATGCCCTTTGCCATTACAATAATAGCAATCAGCCTCCGCGTGTTTGTTGACTTTGGGCTTGGGCTTATAAAAGACCTTGCCCTTTCCCTTGCCGGATTTCTTGAAAAGAGTCTTACCCTTTCCCTTGTCCTTCCTCACCCCAAGGTTCATGTTCTTCATTTTCATGGAAAGAACATCCTAGGGTTCACTCCCACTAGCCTCCATGTCCCTCTCCGCTTGGGTGAGGAGTGCATGGAGTTCATGGAAACTCTTTTCCATGCCATTCATGTTATAGTTCACCCTAAATTGGGTGAACTTAGGTGTGAGTGAATGAAGGATCTTACCCACCACCAATTGCTTTGGAATTTTGCACCCTAGACGCTCTAAGGTGTCCGCGTGCTCAACCATTTTGAGCACGTGTGGGCCAACCTTTTGGCCCCTTTGAAGCTTGGTGTCAAAGAATTTCGTAGCCGCCTCATATTGTAGAATTTGAGGGGCTTGCGAAAACATCGACGTGATCCTCGTGAATCTCGCATATGCATCGAGTGATATCAATTGGAGTTTGAGTTTGGGTGAGATTGACCAAATCAAGACATTCTTGACGTCATTAGAACCCTTCAAATAAAGGTCATATTCGGCCCGAACCACCGCGGACGATCTTGGCGCGGGTTCGGTGGGGGGCTCTTCGACCAAGTAGCGAAGCACGTAATCGGATAACGCGGCGCTCTTGATCGTTGACTCCCATTCAACGAAGTTACTTCCGAATCTCAACCATGAGTCCTTACCCAAGGTTGCAGCGTTTGATGATGTCGACATTATGCGAATATGGTAACTCCAACAAAAAGAAATATATAAACATTCATTGTTTATTTACTTGAAAAACATTTTAACAAGTTTAGCATTCATATAATGACCTCTCACTAAATTATATAAATGATTCCAAGACCCATCTTTAAATAAAAATAGTCATCGCATGCTACCTTTATCTAGAAATGGTAAGTCATTACTTGACTAATTCTACCCTTAGAACTCTTGGTTGACAGATTTCAACTAAATCCATCTCCTAGTCCCAAGATAACGCTTATCTCGTTGAGTCCAATCCAATTTTAGCTTGTGATCGTATCACCCTACTTACCCGAGGTAAAAAGGGACCCACGAGCGTGGTAGCCCTAATGAACACGGGATTCATAGGTGTTATTAATTGGTAAGGATAATCTCAATTTTTAAACATGTGAGTGATCTTGTCAATTTAGTTATTAATTCCCTATAAGTGAACTAAGTCGGTGAATTGTGAATAACGTTGAATTGACAATAACGGTAAATTAAATGCATGTGTGACGATTTTGGCATGAGCGGAAATAAAGCAAGCAACCAAGCAACAATAAAAGCCTAGTATGGCCACCTAGCTAATCAAAATTAACTAGATAGTTACAAATTCGGAAACCAACTCCTTGGTCCCTTGCCTCTTCACTTGGAACACCTTCCAAAATGGCACAGTCTTGAGGGAGTCACCGGTCTTCATAAAAATAATTACAAATATACAAATATACAAATTCCTATTATACATTTATTCTATGAAATGAAATTATTAAAATTATACAAACCGGCGATACGAGATCGCAATAAAATTACAACCAAAACGTTATTCCCTTACATTACGGGTAATAACGATTAAAAATAACTAGGCCATACTAGGTACAAAATTTGCATAAATTATTAAATAAATGACATTCATTCATTCAACCATAAATTAAATAAATTGCTGCAAAAATTCATGCCAAAATCGTCCTAAATTCATTCATGCTCATTGTAGCTCGATTTTTTCCGGGATTTATTGATTTTTAACCATTAAAAATCACTATCAACATTTAAATCTCATTTAAATTCAAACTAATTAACTAAACTATTTTAGAACTCAAAATTAGTCACTAATAATTTTGTTGGTCATTAATTAGATCGATTTGATTTCATTTGCTAAATATTACGGTTTAATCATAACAATTATGAAATAAAACCAATATAAAATATAAACATCATAAAATTTGAAATCAAAAATTTTTTACATTCTGGAACATTTCCAGGAACTATAAAAATAAAAAACATTTGCTCAAGAAATTTAAATTAATTTTATGAACAAATAGCTTTCTATCTAATGGTTTTATCAAATAAAAATCATTAAATATAGTAAATCAGTGAAACAAATTATGAAATTTCACCAAGATAATCAAAATCAGAATGTAAAATGTACCAAAAATTTTCAAGACCAGAAAAGGAAGTTTCAACTTTATGAATATTATCAACTTTTATCGTATAAAAATCAATAAACATGCAATACTTAATTAAAAGTCACGAAATTTTACATACAATATTTAAGACATGCATGTGAGATCATATTAAAATTTCATGGCCAGAATCAACATGCAACTATTTTTAGTTAACTTTTAACTCATAAAATGCATGTTAACTCGGTTTAAACGCCAAAAATCAAAATAAATAGCAAATTAATCCCTAAAATCACGAACTTTGACCACAAACATTTTGAGGTCATTAGGTATACATGCACCAAAAACTTTTGTCAGAATCGTATTTTAACTCAAAATCTTTGATTTATTAGTTATCTTATAACTTTAATAAAAATGTCCAAAATGAACATGCATGCTACAAGCTAGCTCTGATACCACATGAAAGTCCATAGACCTTAATTAGACTCCTCTAATTAGTTTCTAAATTACTTGTTAATTTAGTATTTAAAGATCTATGTAACATGCATGCAAATATAAAGACATTTATATAAGAGAAGAAATTTCCTCACATTGATATGGAAATAATATGGGCACAACAAGAACTCCTTCTTGTTGTTCTTGAGCTATTAATATGGATGAACACAAGTAATCTCCAAACTAGAAGATCTCCTCTAAGTTGCACCAAGATGAACCCAAATAATCTATTCTTATTATTAACTAGATAATAAGATAGATATTATACTACTAATATTAGACTATATTACTACACTAGTAATACTTAAGAAATATTAGTATATGAGAGTTTTAGAGAGAAGTTTAGTTTTGAGAGATGTATGAAATAAGCAAGAATGAAGAAGTGAATAAATTGAACAACAATTGCTCTATTTATAGCCAAAAGGGCCGGCCATATGCATCACAAAAGAGTGATTTTTCTTCTTATTTTATTACCATGCAAAGTGGTAATGTGTTGTAGTGAATAAAATGATTTTAGGTTTACTATTCATGTCATAAGCACATGTTGCTTGTGAGTATGAATAAGAGCAACCATCATCACCATCCACTATGTCATAACCGGCCATGTGAAGGCTATTTTGATCCATTTTGATTTTTTGATATTTGTCCCACAAATACTTATTAATCATATGCTTAATTATCTTGTATAATTAAGTGTTAATTTGATCATATAACAATTATATGACTCAATTAAATAAATAATATGTACTTAACATTTTAAGTAATATTTTACCATTATATCAATATATAATGGGTCCCACAATGATTAGTTAATTTATTTTACAACTCCTTGTAAATATAATTAACTAATTACCTCTATCTCAAAACCTCAACTAATTTAGTAATTTAACGATTAATTACTAAGTTAAATCTTATTTAATCGTATTAAAATAAGATATAAATTTATTAGTCAATTATCGCATAATTGAAAAATAAGCTTAATCGAATTTGAGTTCTTAACTCAATTTCTAACAATTAACTCTCGTACATATCGAATATATGTAATGTACTAATTAACTGTATCGTATACAAATAATTAGTTACTATTTGGATTTCATCCTTTAGGTGTGACCGAAAGGGATCAGTTGATCACCGCCGTCATACGACAATAACGTCAAACTCTAGTCAACCAACCGTTATTGATTTACGTTAATCAACTGACTAACCATATATATAGTCAATAAATATCCCAATTATATTCCTTAATAAGATTTATCATGTGGCGCACTTTTGTGGAGGACACCTACTCCAACAGTCAATACTCCATAAGTCAATCAATGTACTAGACAACAAAGTAACCAACACAGTAACAAAACTGGAGGCCCATCACAGCGGTTACCTCAGCAGCATCAGGCTGCCACCCTGACCTGAAAAACCACCTATTGATCCCAGACAGCAGCACTAGGCATTGAAATTCCATCTCACCGCAACGAGATACCTAGAGCATTAATGTGCACATCCCCTCGTAGCGGGAGAGCTACGAGAGGCAAACTCAGATAGGCAAACTCGGGGTGTGATTCGTCTCCCGGCGGATCACTTAAACAGTAACCAAGTATCACAATTCCAATTTCAATTCCAAACACCACCATCATCACCATACTAACCACAATTATCATCATTTATCATCATAACAATAACCATCATCATCATCACAACAATAACCATCATCATCATTAATAAGTCACACATCTCATGACAAAGATTAACATATAAAATATTGAGTAGGAAATCCTACCTTTTCGCAAATCCGCAGCAAATCACAAATATGCAATCACTAGAAATCTTCCTCTACGTAGTCTCCCTCTAAACATGCAATTCACATATTCAATACTAACCCTTGTCCCCTTTCCCCCAATTCAAATAGGGTTACAAATCAATACCAATAATAACAATAAACATATAGATGAACCACTTACCAATTGGAATCAATCAAGACAATAAGCACTAGATTAAGCTTGGGATGATTAAGGATGCTTGAGAGGTTTTTGAGAGAGTATAAAGTATTAGAGTTTGATTATGAAACGTAAATTATTGAAATTATGTTTTAAAATCTCTTAATAATCTTTAATCAAACCGTTCAAATTAATCCCGCGGGCCCGTGTACTCTGTCGTGTACAAGAAGTACTCGGTCGAGTACACCACACTTGGTCGAGTTACCGCTACTCGACCGAGTACACAGTAGTCAAAATACGGAGTATTACATTCTTGCCTCCTTAAGAACGAACTTCGTCCTCGAAGTTCACAAATCATACTCTTACCACAACAACTAATTTGAGTCAACAACTACAACCAATACGGGTACAAGGCAACAACTTACACAACAAACCAAACTCTATGACCTCTAACCAAACTCCCAACATTCCAAACACAAGGACTTTACCAATCACAGATCGACTCGGAACAAACCAACACCAAGTCTCCATCAAACACACTAAGACTAATGATAAAGCAAAAGTCTCACTAAACTAATACGAACTATTAAATTCTTCCCTCCTTAAAAACTAACTCCGTCCCCGAAGTTCACACCCTCATTACAAACAAAAGAAACCAAGCATTCAAGCTAACACTAGCATCATCATATACTAATGGTACTCAAAAACCGTCACCATCCGCTATGACATCATAGCCCAAGTTCCAACAATACATACATCTACCCCTTACCAATTAAAACTTCTTCACAGACATTCGAAGTTAACACTTACCAACACTCTTCCTTTATTAATACCACAACACCCAGGCCACAACTGTAAGTTTCTTAAACTCGATATTAGACACTTCTAATATCATAATACATTTAGTTTACTCTTAAACTAAATAAATCTTATGCATGCATAACAAAGTAAGACAAAGATAAGAAGAACTTTTCCTTACATTGATCTTATGACAAATATGGGCACAAAATAGGACTCCTTCCTACTTTGTTCTTGAGCTTATAATTTTAGGGATGAACTTCCAAGTTCTAAGTGTTAGAACACTCCTATTAGATGCACCCAAGAGTACCCCTTTAATCACTATTTAAAATACTACACTAGTATAAAATAGTAGATCCCTTAAATAACTAATAATCTAATTACTACACTTAGTAATATTATTAGTAAATGAACACTAGAAATTTGATGCTTCTTAAGCTTTCTTTTAGTGTGAGAATGTAGAGAGAAGTGAAGAAATTTGCATGAATGAATTATGTGAGATAGTGTATGGAATAAATAAGAGAAAAAACAAGCCCTATAATGGCTTGCTATAGCCGGTCACACACACACCCACATGGGTGGGGTGTTGTCATTTTCACATTGTTCTTAACAATGTTAGGTTGAGTGTATGGGTCATTGTAGTAATCATTTGTTCTAATTCTTAATTAGAATAAAATTACAAACTAAAAACCTACCCACCATCACCACAAAACCGGTACACCCATATAAAATGGGTGTCCATTTTATTTTTGCAATTTGTCATTTGTCACAAGTGTGACATGTGACATGTAACATGTAATTTAGGCTTATAAATGTACATTTAACAAATTTAAATGCAATTTCATAACAAATAAATTAGACTTAACATTTTAAGTCACATTTTATAATTACATGTAAATAAAATGGGTCCTCTCATATTTGGTTAAAATAATCTACAACAGTTTGTAATTATAATCGACCAATTTTACTTATCTCAAATGTTTCATAAACATAATGCATTCTTAGTAATATAACATTTAAATTACCAAAATGAATCTTATTTAATCATATTACAATAAGATATATTTCTCACTCACAATTTGAACTTGGTTCATTTTAAGGGATTAATTAATCTGTATCACTATACAATTAATTAATGTACATGATTAGGGAATTGTCCTTTAGGTGTGACCTCAAGGGATCAACTGATCACCACCGTCATACGACAGTAACGTCAAACTCAATTGAGCCAATCGTTACCGATTTATGTTGACCAGTTGACTATAATATTCATCATCCCTTTGTATTCTTATTATTGAGATTTAATTATGTGATCGCACTATTGTTGAGGACACTTACTCCAACAACAACATCACATAGCACACACATCTTTTCACCTCACACATGGCACACATCTTCTTTCACCTTGTAACCTTTCATTACACCAACACACGTACAACACCAAACCAACTCATCACCACCATACTCAGCATTAGTAAATTCAAACTTGTTGCCACCGCCTAAGCTATCAACATGCATTCTTACAATTCTACATCCCTTAAAATGAACTTCGTCCTCGAAGTTCGCCCACACTCAAACCATTAACATGATTATTATCGTCCATGCTTCCATAACAATAGTTCTATACCTTCACGTAACTACCTCTGATCATCGCCATATGACTAACACCACAACTCAAAATACGTGCCTATAATAATAACTCAATAACATAACTAATCACAATTCATCTAACTCAACAACCAACCACCATTCTTTATAAGTATTCCGCAAAATAAAGCTAACTGTTATAAGGCAATCTGCTCTTCTCAAAACGCTGCTACGCCCACTAACCCAATTCATCATTAAACTCTTACCTATTTCCTTTACTGTCATCATTCCGTCATCATTCCGTCTTACCCAAAATCGCTTATTACCCTAACACTAATACCGCCAAATATACCAAAATCTCAGACACCAACCATTCTCACCTCCCCTAGAATCAACCTGAAATTCTCAACACGAAACATTAGATCAATCATTTATCACGATTACTCATAACATCCTTCTAGACTCTCGTCGTATCTCGACCGCATAGCACTCAACCTAAAATCCTCCTCCACCCAAAATCCTAAATTTCATCCTCATTGCCAACATCTCCATCCACTCAAACATGATACACTCTAACACCATATCCCCATAAAATACTCCAAATGAACCATTTCCAATCTCAAACACATCATAATCAAATCTCACGACTTCCTTATACCTCTTTAAGTCCAAAAAATCCCAATCCACATGCGAAAATACCTTAACAATCAAGCCTCTCGACCAAAATCTAAAAGAACAAGGAACTCCACAATAACAACTGATAAATCTCCACTGATTAGACCCTACTCTTAAACCGACAAGACAACAACTAACGAAATGATAATAATAAAATACAACCTCTATACATATGCCCAACACAGAATTACTGCAAGCTCTCAAAACTCGATACTCTAACGAACTCACAGAGACTCGCATTATCACATGACCGCCATAACAGACAACCAAACTACTGACACTATTACACAACATAAGACTATACAAACCATTATAAATATAACCTCATTCGACACGCACATACTACCAATACATCCCCCAACACTTGCCTCTAAGCGCTACACAAAAACACTCATATCTCAGTCTACTTAATTTACCATACGAGCAACAAGCTAATAATAACACATAGGCAATCCCAACAAGAAATATAGATTTCCAATATGTCTCAAACGTCACCCTCAAATCCACGCAACTACGACACATTATTCTCCTTTGCACACAAATCAACATTCTTGACACCCAATACCACCAAGGTTAACCCGACAACACAACTATTTAGGAACTACCACTTCAACACCTCACATGCCCTTATTAACATGAAAACAAACCGCAAAACCATTTGCAGCAGGAGCTCACCCAAGGGGCCTTGATGATCAAGCCACAAACAACACAAGCTTGACCCCAAGGACCCCTCATATGGAAGCTCGAGTTACAAGGTCCAAACAACAAGCTATGACAAGCCAAGATCAAGACAGGCCAAGCCACGCCAGTGAGGAAGACAGTCCAGGGCTCAGCAAGCCATGCCAAGCCCCAACACAACCCACATTACCCACACAAGACAGAAACAAAGCCATTCAGGACCAGGCAGACCAATCAGTAAACCCTGCACCTAGGAGGTACACCAGGGCATCCCAACCACCCCCACCATGGCCTACCATCAAGCCAACCCACTAAAATACAAGTTTGTCTAGGACAACCCCTTTTAAAGTCTAGCAAAAACTCATGAAACAGACACCCCAAGCTAGAGTCCAGTGAACATTAAGGCAGAGAAGGTACAAGGTCAGATTGTGGCTTCCTTTTGTTTAAGTCAACTTGTCCTCGTCCAAGGCAGGTTTTATCTAAGTCCTAATAAGAATAGAGAGTCCCAAGGAGGAGCAAAACATCCAAGCAAAGCAGCAAGACAACAAGAATAACAGATTTCCATTTCAGGAAAACTCCAAAACTGCTTTATTTACTTTTTGTTCAGTCTGTTTTTGTGTCTTATGTCTGTACTTTATAGTTGTTGAGTTCGTCCTATTGTGAGGCTCTTAATTAGTGTCAGTAGTAGTAGTTTGAACCCTAAGTTGGCCCTTGGATGATATGTACATCCAATGGCTCACAAGATATCAGCCTCCCTATATAAGGAGGTCTTTGTATGTTTGTTTTAGTTAGACTTTATGAATGAATTTAACCTTGAGAAATCCCTCAAATCTTTCAAACTTGTGCTAAGAGCTGTAGTTTGAGTCAAGCCTGATACATCTACAAGGTGTCTGATCAGTGTCTTGCTTGGTGAGTCAAGTTAAATCTGTGCTTTGCTGTGATTAGCTTGCTTGCTGTTGAGGCTAAGTTTGAAGTGTTTGTGCTTTGCTGTAACACTTGAAACCTGTCTCTGAACTAGTCTTTGAGTCCCTTCTCTTGTGATATGCTGTAGGGGAGTTTCTCTAAGTCATATCCTTTGAATTTCAGTTGATATAAGTCACTCTCTCTAAAACAGCCCCCTTTTCTATCTTTGTTTGTTTTCAGTCTAAGTAAACTTAGCTAAACTTCCCTTAAACTCACAAGTCATAGTAGTTTACACTTCAAATTGGTATCAGAGCTTTGGTTGAGAGTCTTAGTGAGTTCATTTTCCCTAACTACATTTAAAAACACAAAAATAGCCCAATGAGTGAAGAGAGACTGGCAGGAGTAGAAGCAAGGATGGAGGACCTGGCTGGGATTGTAACCACCCTAACCAGAACCCTGGACCAGGTAATAGGCAACCATTTGCTTGCTGGAGGAAGAGGTAGAGGACGTGGAAGAGGCCAAGGAGGAGGCAGAGGAAGGCCACCTGATGATGAAGAGTATCCAGACTCAGATGACTCAACAAGGAGCAGGGCTTCCATTCACAGGCACATAGACAAGCATCTTAAGGTAGACATTCCTGAGTTTTCTGGTAGTCTTAATCCTGATGATGTGTTAGAATGGTTAAGAGAAGTAGAAATGATCTTTGAGTACAAAGGATATAATGATTCTAAGTCTTTTAAAGTAGCCATCCTTAAACTGAAAGGGTATGCTTCCCTTTGGTATGAAACCATGAAAGGGTTAAGGGCTAGGGAAGGTAAAGAACCCATCAAGTCTTGGACTAAACTGAAAAAGAAACTGTTAGACAAGTTTGTTGCTAAGGATTACACCCAGGATCTGTTTATCAAGTTGTCTAAATTGAAACAAGGAGACAAACCTGTTGAATCTTATCTGAGAGAGTTTGAACAACTCACCTTGCAGTGTGATATAAATGAGAAACCTGAGCAAAGGATTTCTAGGTACTTAGAGGGTCTAGATAAGAGCATTGTTAACAAGGTTAGGATGCAACCTCTGTGGTCATTTGATGATGTTGTCAACTTATCTCTGAGAATTGAAAAGATAGGGAAGACTAAGCCTATTACACCAAAACCTGTTAGGCCTTTTCAAACCAGACCTTACAGTGGGTTAAGAACCATGGATACCCCTAAGACAGCACCCTCACCTGCCTTAGACAAGGGAAAGGGCATCATGGGTCAAAAGCCAAGCACTTCCATGACAGAGAACAGAATTAGGTGTTTCCAATGTCAGGGCTATGGACATTTCAGGAAGGATTGCCCTTCTAAGAAGACCTTAATTATAATGGAGGTTGAGGCTTGGGAAAAAGAAGGTCTAGTTGAGTATGAAAGGGATGAGCCTAAGGTTGAAGAAGTGATGAGTGAGGAAGAAGAGTCTAGTCGGGAGGCAATAGTGGCACTCCCTGACACAGGCCACAACTTGGTCCTATGGAGAGTAATGCATTCACAACAGATACCTTTGGAGGAGGATCAAAGGTCCCTCATTTTCAGGAGCAGATGTACCATACAAGGGAGGGTTTGTAACCTTATTATAGATGGAGGTAGTTGTACCAATGTGGCCTCTGTTACTATGGTTGATAAGCTGAAGTTGAGCACTCAAGAGCCAAGAAGAGGGTAGAACAAATGCTAAAACTCCATGAGTCAGTCAGAAAACAAATTGAGAAAACTAATGATCTATACAAGAAAAATGCCAAGGTTTCTAAGGCCAAGAAAGACTTTGCACCAGGAGATTTAGTATGGATCAACCTAAGGAAAGAAAGGTTCCCTTCCAAGAGAAAGAATAAGCTAGAGCCAAGAGCAGATGGTCCTTTTCAAGTCATAGAGAAGATAGGTCCTAATGCCTACAGAATTGATTTACCAGGAGAGTATGCACTTCATGGGACATTCAATATTGGAGATCTTAGTCCCTTCTATGAAGACTATGAGGGAGAGGAAGACATAGGCTTGAAGTCAAGCCCTTTTCAACCTGGGGAGGCTGCAGCAGGAGCTCACCCAAGGGGCCTTGATGATCAAGACACAAACAAGACAAGCCTGACCCCAAGGACCCCTCAGATGGAAGCTCGAGTTACAAGGTCCAAACAACAAGCTATGACAAGCCAAGATCAAGCCAGGCCAAGCCACACCAGTGAGGAAGACAGTCCAGGGCTCAGCAAGCCATGCCAAGCCCCAACACAACCCACATTACCCACACAAGACAGAAACAAAGCCATTCAGGACCAGGCAGACCAATCAGCAAACCCTGCACCTAGGAGGTACACCAGGGCATCCCAACCACCCCCACCATGGCCTACCATCAAGCCAACCCACTAAAATACAAGTTTGTCCAGGACAACCCCTTTTGAAGTCTAGCAAAAACTCATGAAACAGACACCCCAAGCTAGAGTCCAGTGAACATTAAGGCAGAGAAGGTACAAGGTCAGATTGTGGCATCCTTTTGTTTAAGTCAACTTGTCCTCGTCCAAGGCAGGTTTTATCTAAGTCCTAATAAGAGTAGAGAGTCCCAAGGAGGAGCAAAACATCCAGGCAAAGCAGCAAGACAACAAGAACAACAGATTTCCATTTCAGGAAAACTCCAAAACTGCTTTATTTACTTTTTGTTCAGTCTGTTTTTGTGTCTTATGTCTGTACTTTATAGTTGTTGAGCTCGTCCTATTGTGAGGCTCTTAATTAGTGTCAGTAGTAGTATTTTGAACCCTAAGTTGGCCCTTGGATGATCTGTACATCCAATGGCTCACAAGATATCAGCCTCCCTATATAAGGAGGTCTTTGTATGTTTGTTTTAGTTAGACTTTATGAATGAATTTAACCTTGAGAAATCCCTCAAATCTTTCAAACTTGTGCTAAGAGCTGTAGTTTGAGTCAAGCCTGATACATCTACAAGGTGTCTGATCAGTGTCTTGCTTGGTGAGTCAAGTTAAATCTGTGCTTTGCTGTGATTAGCTTGCTTGCTGTTGAGGCTAAGTTTGGAGTGTTTGTGCTTTGCTGTAACACTTGAAACCTGTCTCTGAACTAGTCTTTGAGTCCCTTCTCTTGTGCTATGCTGTAGGGGAGTTTCTCTAAGTCATATCCTTTGAATTTCAGTTGATATAAGTCACTCTCTCTAAAACAGCCCCCATTTCTATCTGTGTTTGTTTTCAGTCTAAGTAAGCTTAGCTAAACTTCCCTTAAACTCACAAGTCATAGTAGTTTACACTTCACCATTACACTTGAAACTACATCCACACACAACTACAACATCTATCAAATAATATTATAACCTTCGCATAACTTTCTCAACTCAAACCATAACAAGTCCTCCTCCATCAACGCATCTCCCTCGTAAAACGACCCACAAGGTACAAAAACAAATATCTCAAGATAGCTACCAAATATAATCACCATAAGCTCTCACATTCCCTTTTGAGACTTAATAGCTCTCATTCTTTCTTTATTACTACATCCTCATGAAAGATTCTACCAACGACTAACAATTCTATCTGAATATTCATTCATAATTTCTCATTTAAATATCTTGTCTCCCCATTACATCAACCCAACACTTCACACCTCCAAACTCTATAATAACGATATTATAATACATCATCAAATACCAATAGATCAGACACAAACCACTACCTAGAGTACTTCCGAAGTTATAAATGATTACACCAAACTTTCCACAACATTCTCTTCGATTACTAACCACAAATTGCCCACAAACGATTATTTGCCAATATAAATATCATATTCTTTTATCACAAAATCGCTCATCTTCTCATTCGAAACTACTACCACCTCCCCTTCTTAATTCTTATCGAACTATACCCTTTGCTTTTCTAATATTTACCCCCAAAATATGATCCTCCAAATATTCGTCTTCTACTTGTCTCTTTCCAACTCATAATTCTCAATACCAATCATTTCATGAATTCATAAATATCATTCAATTTACGCCATTCTATTGCTTCAATTACTCCTTTGCTTTACCAATTCGCTATTTATACTTCTTCAAATTCACACCACTTACAATTATTCATTATCCCAAAGATTCACTCTCACTATATAGTTCCCAATAACGCGACTACCTTCTTATTACCTTAAGATTTCAAACTCAACAACACGTCGCTACCCCCATTCTAATCATACGCCATAATAATTTCTTTATCACACTATTTTCTTTAATTTGCTACTAATAAGCTCATACAATCAACGAAACTCATATATATTATTATCATCTATCCTTAGCATACCTAAAAAACCATGCTTACCTCATATCATACTTCCATAATATTTCATCTCCACAATTGTCTCTTAGTTATATGAATTTCTATCAAAACCATAACATCCAAGTCTCACTTACACATTAAGCGAACTAATCTCTCTAGGTACCATCATCATTACCTTCCTCTATATCGCTTCTCACTGCATATTTCCCTAATCAACTTATACATTCTTATTTCCCTCTATATTTTACTCATATTCTCATTTGTAACCATTCATATCTATCTTCCGAATCCTCAATTCATACATTACCACTCTCACACTATTATTTGATCATATAAACACACAAATCTCTATATATTGCTCAACACACAAAATTATTAGACCTCTCATATCACATAACTGATTTTCTCTCTCCCTCTCATAAGGCTCATCAATCTATCCATCCTAACCATATATAACCACACACATTTCTCACAAAATAATACCATCATGAGGAACATTATTCACTTATAAAATCCGTCAACCTCACTCCCTAAGACGTCACTTCCTTACACAAATTCAAAATATGGAACAGCTTAATACATAACTTAACACAACAATACATTAACATAATAATTTCACAATTCATCCGTTGTGGCGAAGCCACTCATGCGAGTTCAACACACTTGGTCGAATACAAGACACTCGGTCAAGTACACACTCTACTCGGTCGAGTACACACACTACCGGTCGAGTACACAATGTACTCGGTCGAGTAAAAACTCATGTAACGATTCAGAAATAAAAAATTAAGACACTTGGTCGAGTGCAAAAGGCACTTTGTAGAGTACCCTGCACTCGGTCGAGTGCCCTAATGCACTCGGTCGAGTGCGAGAGAATTCTCTCCAATGACCAGTTTACGTAAAACGGACATATCTCTCTCAATTCTAAGTCGATTTCAGTTCATGACCTACCAGTTAGAACCCTAACAGGACAAGCTACCATCTTCACTTTAAATTACATCAATATAATCTATAGAACTCAAGTAATTCCATTTTAAAGACACACCTTCTGTAATACTCCGTATTTCTATATATTTGGCTATCGGCCGAGTAAAGCTTACTCGACCGAGTGGATTGGGTACTCGGCCGAGTAGAGTCTACTCGACCGATTATATTGATATGTCATTTGAATTAGTCTTCTATTCTTGTGTACTCGGCCGAGTGAGTTAGGCACTCGACCGAGTAAGTCGTACTCAACTGAGCATGTTGTACTCAACCGAGTATGACGGGTTTCGAGGATTAGTCGGTGATAAGTAGTATTTTAGTAGCGTTTTACCCCTCATCTATGTTACTTATTTGGCCCGATTTTGCGTACTTTAATCGTTAAAAGCTCATTTTACTAATTATTTAGATTTTATTAGTTTTGTTACCCTTATTGTTGATAATTGTTAATTTTCTAGATTTTACACTACTTTTCGTCTTAACATTTTTTGTAGGTGCCGAGTTAAGAGAAGTGAGACGGAAAAGTAAGACGAGATGAAAAATAGAGACGGGTCAATTGAGAAACCGATTAATATAATTGAAGACTAGAGTCAAGGTCCCAAATTTATCCTCAATGGTCAAATTAAATGTCTTGCTCTCCCATATTCCATGAGCCCATAAATGCAGCAACACCATCGACAGCCACAATGGTCACGCACAAGCTCGGAATCAAAGCCCATGCCCAGCTAGCGCCGCCAAGACCACCATCAACCTAGAAACACAACAGGAAGCAGCAGTAGTGAGCTGGACAACAACCAAAATCATCAGCAGCCGCGACGACGGTCGAACCGATCCCGACATTCCGACCCCCGGTCGTGGCTCGGACTTACAGCCACAAATCGAAACCCAAAAGCGGCAACAACAATTAGCAGCAGTTCGTGGTCACCAGCCGGTCGACCGGCTACTTGCCAACAGGCTGGTGAACCTCCTTGGCTTGTGCAAGAAACAAACAAGAAGAATCATTGGTTCCCAACCGGTCCATCGGCTGCTGGGTAGAAGGCTGGGACACTTCCATTCTATAAATTTGCCAATTCGAAGCAGGAGGTGCTGAGCCGGTATGGTGAACGGCCGCCGGCCCACCGGCTCAGACCCTATTATGTGAGATGGTTGATTTGTTTGTTTTGTCTGTAGCTTTTTGTAATGGGGATATAAATAGAAAAAGAAAAACAGAGGGGAAGGGGAAGAAGCAGACAAAAGGAAAGGAGAAAAGGACGGACACAAAGAAGAAAAAAGAAAAGAATGGAAAGAAAGAAAAGACATGCAGAGGAAAAGTCCAAAAGGAGGACACATTATAGTCCAACAAACACGCACCATTTAGAGGAGAATTAGAGATTAGAATTAGACTAGTTAGAATAGTTTTAGATAGAGAATTTAGACCGTCTCACTAGAAGAAAAACCCGTCTCACTAGATTAGATTTTCTTATTTTAATTTCTTCCTTTAATTTTTCCCCAAATTTTTGTAATAGTTCCGTCACTCGGATTTTGTATGAAGATTAAGATCGAAAGATCGGGTTTTTATTCAAGTTCGTAACTTTTCCGTCTCGTCTTTGTTAATCGGTAAAGATTCAATCTTTCCTCTTTATTTTCATATTTATTTTCATTTACTTGTCATTTAATTAATCTTTCATGCTTGTCTAATTAGTTCACATGTTTAATATGTCTTATTTTGCTAGTTTTGTATCCAAGTTTTCGTCTTTAATGATTTTCCTTATTAATATGAGTGGGTAGTGTAATACTAAGGTAGATGGGGAAGTTAGTGTAGGTTTATAAGTTGATTATGATAATTGGGCATAAAGATTGAGTCTTTTGGTAGTCTATTTGTCTTGTGCACACAAGGTGTTTGTAGAAATGCTTAAATGAGTAGTTTGAGTATTTCCCTTGTTTAATTACTAGTTTGAGCGAGAGCTTGACTTGTAACGTGTTTGTGTGCATTTTGAATGTTTAAGGGGAGGTTAGGGCGAGATCCCGACCGATCCTTGGGCTAGGGCTCGTCTCACACCGAGAGGTGGAGACTTGCCTAGAGACCGTCTTACACCGAGAGGTGGAGACATATCTAGACTCACCATTAGACTAGTTTTAACCCTCGTCATAATCGACCTATACCTACATTAAAAAACCCATTCACCTTAGACTATTTTAATCCTTGTTTAATCTTTTCTTGCTTCATTGTTAGTTTTAGTTATTATATCTATCTCGTCTTTAGCCTTTTTAACCTCTCATCTTTGTCCGAACTAGACTAGATAAAAACAAAAATCGATAGCCAATCCTAACCGTCCTTTGGGTTCGACCTCCTTACCCTACTACATTAATTAGTTTGGTATTGAGCATTATAAGTATTTGTTTGACCGGGGGAGGGCGACTAACCCCGCGTCACTCGGACGGCTGATTAAGGATTTATAAGAGGAATTGGGATTTATAATCTCAGTTACGTTTCTTAAAGCAAACCCTAATTCCTCTCAAAAACTCTCTCTAATTCCTCAAGAACAACCTTAATCATCTCGTGCCGGATCCGATCTTTCGTTATCTTGGTTGATTGCTTTGGTAAGTATTCTTGTTTGTGATTCTTGTGTGTTGTAATTGTTATAACCCTAATTGATTTGGGGGAAAGGGAAACAAAGGTTAGTATTTATTATGTTAATTGCATGTTTAGGGTAAAGAATTTATAATAGAAGATTGTTGGTAGAATGATTTGTTGGAGCTAGTGTCCTCCAGTTAGTGCAATAACATAAATAAATCTCTGTAGGTTCACAGGGTATACTTTGTATTGTAATCAGTTGATTAACGTTTATCGATAACGGTTGGCTTGCTAGATAAGTTTGACGTTATTGTCATACAGATGGCGGTGATCAACTGGTCCCTAAAAGTCACACCCATAGGATGTGTTTGAGAGATGTGATTGTTTGAGAAAATAATCATGTTGATACCCTATTATGTGACTAATAGGTTAGTCAGTGTAATTGACTAAAAGGTTAGTCAATGTGATGATGAGACGAAAGTTAGCTGAGACGAATTAACTGTAATTCGTAAAATTGAATATAAAAAGTTATATTTAATTATAGTATATAATGTAAGCTAATTAAACAGAAACCGTTATAATTAATTGGCAAATTATAAATATACGGATATTTATAATTAATGACGGATTATAATGTCGGTCCATGTAAAACGACGATTATAAAATATTACATTATATTGGAAGCTAAAATGACCGAAACACGGTATCCAGATACACTCGGGTTTTCGGGTCAATGGGTAGTTATTTGAGGAGACTAACTCTCCTCATATAAAAACCCAAAAAGTGCCGTGAGAAAGAGAGGACAAGAGATAGAAAATTCAGATTTTTCTAACCTAACCTAATTCTCATACTGCCTCCATCATTCACACAGTGACAAAAGTTTACAGTAACTTTTGACAAAACACAAAAACCTTCTTCTCAACAGTGAGATCGTGTAAGAGGTTTACTTTCTAGCAAAAGAAAAGGGTATTTCTCGGAGCATCTTGGGTGCAACGATTAGGAGGATATCTACCTTGATATCTCTGTTCTTTACGCCAATTGCTAGGACCGGAGGTTGATTTCTATATCTTTTCTATGTTTTCGTTTATGACTCGCTAATCAAATTATTACTTTTCGTTATAATCCTATATTAATTGTATTGTGGTAATACCGATTTCCCACAAGTGGTATCAGAGCATAGGCCACGAAATTGTTTTAATTTGATTTCATAAACCGAAACTGTTTATGCCGCTGTGTGTTTGACTCGATCGAGGACTTTAGTGTCTCGATCGAGCAGTTTTTGTGAATTTTTGGTCGATCGAGCACTTGTTTTCACTCGATCGAGCAGTTTTCTCAGTTGTTTGGTCGATCGAGTACTTGGTTTCGCTCGATCGAGCAGTTTTTTAAACCTTTTGGTCGATCGAGTACTTGTGTTTGCTCGATCGAGCAGTTTGCCCAAATTTTTGGTCGATCGAGTGTTTTTTTTATACTCGATCATGGTCCCTGTTTGTCGACTAGGAAGAATTAGTCGATCGAGAGACTTTATTGTTTAATTTCTTCTCGATCGAGTATTTTACAGAATCGTATTTCCTTTCGTATTCGTTTTCATTTAGATTTATTTTGTTATTTTAATCTGTTAAAATAACATAGAATAGATTTGTAGATGTTTTAATTTAATAAAGATTAGATTAAAATGAAAATGAAAATGATGTTGAATGAGTTTATCATTTGAAAGGATATTAATTTTTTCCCTTTTTGTCGATAAGGACCGTTTTGCTTGAAAAATTTTGACGAAAATTTTTGATGAAAAATTTCTGTTTTTCGTGTTCCAGTTTTTGGCCTTTAATTGTACATCATTCGGATTTTGTATAATTAATGTGAAACGGTTCACATATGCTTAATATCTTACATTTTAAAGCAGTTTGAAATGTTTAGGATAGTTCATTTTATCAGTAAAATGAATCGGGATTGTAATTGATGTGGGTAATTACAGAATTACCACATAATTATAATCTATGTTGGAATGGTGTTTTGGATAATAAAACATCGTAATAACTGTATTATGTCTTGCATGTTTTATTTTAGTTGATGCTTTTATAATGTTTTTGGGAATGTTTGAATGATTTTTAACGTATTTTTACAATCAGTTGTAACTTAGTGTGGCCTTAGTAGATTGTGTTACCGTAATGATGGTAACATAGTCTTGGATGTATTTTGAGATCTCGAATCTCCATTATTTTTAGTTTTGGGTTTTGAAATTAGTGTGTAATAAATAGGATCACAATGTAATTTTATTTGTTGTAATTTCAAAGAAGACTAAAGATGGAGATTGGAGCTCACTCCCGCTGCATGGACCAAGAAGGGTGATAAAGTCAAGCTTCGAGGGTCCAATCAGTTGGATTCCGAGTTGTATTTATTCTTTTTGGTAGGATAGGCCACACTAGGACATGTTTTTTCTTTTTACGTTTTTCATTCTCGTTTACTTTCCATCACATGATAGATAATTGCATCATATTCCGCCTAAACCAAACCACCTAATAAAATGCATGTAAAATGATTCATATAGGTTGAATATTTTAATCATGGACATACAGATGTCACTCGCTTTTAGGGCCATCACCTTAGTTAAATCATTCTCGGGTTGCTAGACATTCGTTCACTTAAAATGAATTTAAGTTAAGATGATGGGACCTTCCCCTATAAATTAAAATTGAGACTAGTCTTTATAGGGAAAACTACTATGAGCCCCTTCTTCGTCGGAAGTCATAATATGACCCATTCTACGTTGGGTAAGTAGTGAGTGTTGACCTATTTTATCGAGTAATATCTCGTGATTATGATGGACTAAAGATAGAATTTACAGAAATTTATCGACCAGGAATTCTAAAAGTAGAATTAGCCAAGAGGTTGGCTTATCAATTTACAGAAATTGAGTCTTGGGATCATTTATATAATTCTTGAGGGAGGTCAATTGCATAAATGCACGAGTAATCGAAATTAAAATGTTTCATTAGACTCAAATTTTAAAACGATGAAAATTACATATTTATTTCTTTTTTCCACAGGCATATTCAGATATAAAATGGCCGCTAATAACAAATGGGACTGGCCATTACTTGATTGACCCAATGCCAAGTGCCACGTCGGACGTGAGTCCTGGCTTAAGATGTTTATGGACACTATGAATCAGTCAACACGACTGAAGAATAACGGGTCCAACTTTGCGGACTGGGAGGCGGCATTACGGAATGCTGCCATTGCTGACGGTAAGCTCAAGTACTTGACTGAGCCACTAACGCCAAACCCAGGCCCCAATGCAGGAGCAAATGAATCACTTGCTTATAGTGATTTCGTAATGGAGGCGGGTGCGATAAAGAACGTACTCATCTTTTCAATGGAATCAAATTTGCAAAGGCGATTCATTGCCCATGGTGCAAACAAGATTTTACCACGCTCT
>JAIUZE010016581.1:0-47585 GCA_022085475.1 Heliosperma pusillum | reverse complement strand
ATATATACACATATATATATATATATATATGTTTATATACATATATATATATATATATGTATATACATATATATATATATATGTATATACATATATATATATATGTATATACATATATATATATATATATATATATATTACATATATATACTCGAGAGAAAAGAGTTATTAGTCACTGACTACTTTTGAAAATCAGGTGACTACTATTCGCTACATAGCTAGTGATACTACAACTAGGAGTTCCACACGAGTCCCACACTTTATCATACATTATTTATTTACAGATCCCAAAAGGTTACTCAAGATAACTTTCTACTCATTGTTCTCAGAGGAAGTGGCCTCTTCCTCCACCTCCTCTTCTACCTCTTCCTCTTGCTCCTCCTCATCCGAACTATCAAAAGAAACTATATCGTCCAGAATTTCGATAATATAATTTTCTTCAAATATTATAAGTTCTCGAGCCAAATCCTCGAAGGTTGGAAAACTAAACATCGTATGCACCACGACGCATATATTTTGAGTAATTTGGGAGGCTGTGTACGAATAAATCAAAGTATTTTTGCTTGAAATGATCCCAAGGAGGTACATTTGGTAAGGTTCGTACAAGACAATTTGCTTTGAAAGGCTCTATGAGAAAGTTCTGAGGAAATATGTAATTATAGTCACCAAGTGCTCGTCTGAGGCGATCCACGTGAGCAGCTACTCGGTCATGAGCCTCCATGGCCAGGTCATAAGGATGAGGCAAAACGATATTTTCTAAAAACAATAATACATTAAAATATAATTAGTATCATCTATATATAATCGAAACACCTTGGTAACAATAATATGATTAGTATTATGCTTAATGTCTACCCATCTCTCAATTCATTTTAATTTATTTTATCTTTGGCTCTGATACCAATCTGTAACGCCCCAATTTTTTTTAAACGGTATAATATAAATATATAAGGGTGTACAAACAGTACCATATTATTATTGTACAGCGGAAAATTTTCAAAGTGATAGGAAAATAACACATGCTTACAGAGGCGTTACTGTCGTATTTTTCCAAGGTGGAAAAATACAAGGCTAATTTACAGAATAAACAAGTTTTCTTACTAATAATAATACAACCATTTTATTTCATTACATTATTAAAAAACTTTTCCTCCCCGTCAATCTCACTCCTTGTTATTCCCAGCACATGAACCTGAAAAAATATAAATATAACGGGATCAGCCAACCACAACAAGCTGAGTATGACTCCGATAGCCTTCACCGCCCTTATGTCATTTTCTTTATTCAAAGAGATAAGAATTTTCCCCACATATCTCACAATATCATACTTACCAGAGACCAATATGTCATCCAATATTTTAACGTTTATCACATCATGTCAAAACATATATATAAACCTATATTCTTTCTCATACTAATAAATACCGGTATACCATTACTGAAGGGAGAGACATTACTTTTCACATGGGGCCAACGCCCCTTGAGCCAACGCTCCTTAAATTCACGTGGAGCCAACGCCCTTGGAGCCAATGCTCCAATACTTTTTATGGAGCCAACGCTCCTACTGTGTACACAGTTTTGGTATTCATAATAATGTCATCTCAAACCAATAATCGTATCCCGAATGCTACAATTGGCCCATCGTACATTATATAAAACTTACTATAACAAAGCACTGATCGTCATACACAAACAAGCCCGGTGCATATAACACTATACTATACAAAAATTACCAGCTATCCATCTTATTTCATCTACCTTATTTCTCATATAAGGTTTCATTAACAATCAATAATTATAGTAGCATGATCATAGTGCCTGTAATCATCATAATTGGCCATCACTCTGTTATCTTTTTCTTCTATATATTCTTTTCTTCCGTCTTCTATTTCTTCTTTAACTCAGGTGTCTACTAATAATTACAGTAGTCCACTTTGATTAGCTAGTATTCAGTCTAATATTATAAAATTGATCGATCTCCGTAGTAATATATATGGTAACGCTAATATCCTATCTACGTAAGGTAATTTAGTTACGACGAAGGGTCCCAAAATCATACTAGCATAACGGTTATAATTAATATGACGCTTACGGACAAAATAATATAAACAAATTTTTTTCTTTTTATACTATCCTCCTATTTTGTTTATGTATAAAACGGTAATTAAATAATTATAACGACAAAGAATCCCAAAATCATACTAGTATTATAACATTTCTAATACGAAACTTACGAATAAAATAATATAAAAATTACTTATACTATCCTTTTATTTCATTTATGTATAAGACGATAATTAAATAATTATAACGACGATGGATCCCGAAATCATACTTTATCATGTGAGTTGATACAGATTCAATGGAAGGATCGCCAACTTAAGACGTACCCGGCTCACTTATTGCTCGTTGAAACTATTTTTTTTTTTTTTTTTTTTTCCTTTTCTTCTCTCGCTTTCCTCTGGTTCTCAGTTCCTCTTTTGCATTCCCCCCTCAAATTACATATTTTGAGTTTATATTATCAACTTGGCTAAGGTGAGTCAAAAGGTGAGTCTACGTGTTGATGTGTGAATTTTTTTTTCCATAATTATCGAAAACAGTAAAATTTATCACGTATGAACCAATTTTAAGGGTTACTTATCACACGAGTCTTATCTCACACTCTCCTAGTAGATCCATAAAGTTGAGTAGTCGTTCTTTTATACAGTAAATACACGAGTCTAGGTATAAAATATGTAATAATGGGCCTATTAATATATATTTTAGAATTTATTTTATTCGGGTCATTATAAGGAGCCTCTTTGAAAACATTATGCTCACCCAGGGACTTGTCAAGGGTTATAATAGATCAAATTTAACTCCTAGATGCATGCTCAAAGTGGATATAAGCAAAGCTTTTGATTCCATCCAATGGGACTTCATTCATAATATGCTTAGTGCTCTTAACTTTCCTGCGACTTTCACTAATTGGGTGATGGGTTGTATTACTGGGTCTTGGTTCACTATCAAAGCTAATTGATCTAATTTTGGCTTCTTCAAAGGTAAAAGTGGTATTAGACAGGGTGACCCCCTCTCTCCTAACCTCTTTGTCCTTGGCATGGAAATCATTTCCAGAAGCCTCAGGGTCATGTGCAAAGACCATGATGTTTCTTTCCATCCCAAGTATGTCAAGATGGAGCTTAATCACCTTATATTTGCAGATGACCTTATGGTTTTCACTAGGGGTGATCTGCCTTCTATTGAAAAAGCTCTTTCTACCTTGAAGAAGTTCTCTTCTTGGTCTGGCCTAGCTCACTGCTAGTTTAGAGAAAACTGAAGCTTATTTTGGGGGTGTTTCTGATCAACTTAAGTCTCATATCCTTTCCAGCATTGGCCTAAATGGTGGCTCTTTTATTTTCAGGTACTTGGGTATGCCTATTAATCAAGCTAGATTGACCCAAAGCATGTTTGATAACCTTGCTCTTAAGATCACTGCAATGTTGCATTCCTGCTCTACTAAGTACCTCTCTTATGCTGGTAGGATACAAATTATTAATTCTGTCATCTTTGGACTTAGTAACTTCTGGGGAAGTTGCATCCTTCTCCCTAGGCACATCTGCAAGTTCATTAATAAGTCTTGCAAGAATATCCTCTGGGATTCTTCTCCTGGGCATAACCGAATGGTCTTTAAAAGTTGGCAATCTATTTGTCTGCCCTGGTCTGAAGGTGGGTTCCAAGTTAAAGACATTGAGAGTTGGAATGTAGCTTCTATGCTTAAATGGTTATGACATCTAGAACATGGTACTGGCACTACCTGGATTAGCAAGTATTTTCTAACCAGAGACAACATTTGGGACTTGCAGCTAAAGGAATTTCACCCTGAAAGTCTCAGAGGTGTTCTTGACCAAGTTAGAGATAAATGTACTGCTAAGCTAGGTAGTCTTACTGCTGTGAAACAGTTGCTTATTAATTGCACAATCAAGGGCAAATTCTCTATCAGCAAAGCTTATGATGTTTCTTAGGCCTCGTATGCAGGTCATAGATTGCTACAAAACTGTTAACAAGAGCTGCATTCTTCCTAGGTATAGAATTACCCTGATGCTAGCCATTCAAAGGAAGTTATGCACCACTGATCTTCTCATATCCAGGGGGATGTGCATTCCCAACCGCTGCTATCTTTGTAAATCTGCTGCTGAAAGTTCTAGGCATCTCTTCTTCAATTGTTGTTACTCTTAGGTACTGCTCTCAAGGCTTCTTCTCTGGTCTGGTTGGAATGTCACTGCTACCCATCTAAGGAGCCTCTTTACCCTGTCACATTCTGGTCCTGCTAGACCCTGGCAGAAACATTGGATTCTCTGTGGATTGGCTGCTATAGTCTACTTTGTTTGGGCTGAACGCAACAAACGGATTTTTGAGGGGCATGAAAGACATGTGAACATACTGTAGAAGGAAGTTCAGTTTGTGGTTAGTGCTTTCATGCTATACAAATCCAAGCATGAGTATGAGGAACTTGTTGAAGCATTGAATTCCTAATGTTTTGTGATTAGTCTAGCTTTTAGAGGAATTGTCCTTAGAAAGTAGCTTCTTTAACTTTTTTCTTTAGCGGCTATTTACTTGTAAGAAACCTCATGTAATCTTTTACTAAGAATATATGAGAAATATCACTTCTTGCAAAAATAAAATAAAATAATAATAATAATTCGCATGCCCACTAACTTCTTGTAAATTTGTTTTTGATCTCAATAATAGTCGCGTGTTTTAAGGAATAATAATAATTATTATTATTATGAAGCCAAATAAGTCGTAGCCCCATCTCCCATATTACTACGTGTGATTCCCGCAACAACCATTATTTCCTAATTTTTGTCCTTCATTTTTTTCTTCTATTTATCCTGTTTATCAAAAAGTATTATGTTTTTCTAATTATTTGGCTCATCTAAGCCTCGTACTTGTTAATATTTTTACCTATTATTGTTTATTATATAATTTTTCATTTGGAAATATGAGCACAACTTTCAAAACTTAAATGTTTTTTTTTTAAATCATATGGGTCATTGCAGTTTTTATTGATTATTTTTATTTTTGGGATAATTTGTAATTTTTATTTTAAGATGATGAAAGTATGAGAGAGAGTAATTATTTGATGAAAAATAAGAGAGAATAATTAATTATGTAGTAAGAATGTGGGGGGTCCTACCTAATTAAACAATTGTTGAATTCTTGAAAAGCATTAGCAATAGGAAGCCATAAATGTTTCTCGTTTTACGTAAAGAAGATCACTACACCCGCAGTTATTATTGTTTTTTTTTTGTTAAATGTGAGTTTATATTATAATCATTAAGCAACATTACATCGTTCTATTCATTTTTCCTTCATAAAAACAACATGACTCCTTCAAATTAGACAGAAACATCTAACTGATGAAGCCATCTACCATCTACATTATGTACTGGAAATTGAATAAGCAAGCGAATTCTCGAATGCAGCAACCTTTGGATGTTCTTCACCACCAATTATGGCCTTGTAACACAGAAGGTCAGCCTGCAGTACCAGATATGATACCAGCAAGCCATTCGAATCATATGACACTCTCTCTTATGCACCTTAGAATAATGATTACTGCCATCCAGTTTTACATGGAGCCCACTCTTTAAGGCACTGCTGATTTTCCTACTATAATCACATTCCTCAACAGATGTACATGAGACTCAATACACTGCTCACACAGAATACATTTGTTTGAGGAACTAATACCCAGTATGTAAAGCTTCTCTCTTGTGTTCAGTGCTTCATGCTTTATAAGCCATCCTACAAATGAATGCTTAGACACACACCAACGATCTCAAACTTTCTTATGCCAGCTGACATGAATACGCACTCCCTCCAGCCATTGGTAACCAGAACTGATAGAGTAACCCTTAGGATCAGAAATCCAGAGATCATTCTGGAATCCTGCAGCCAAAAGATTTTTAATTTTACAAATATTCCTCCAATTCCAATTGGAAGAGAAGGAGGTTGGTAACCATTCCAATCTTCACCTTTGAGATAAACATGATCAATCCAGGCCACAATACACATAGCATGTATGCCTTTGTGTATATCCAGTTAACCAGCTTGCCTACATTAGCTTTATTCCAGCTACCAGCATCATTGATCCCAAGACCACCATCTTTTTAATTGTTATTATTGTTACTTTTACTAACTGTATTAGACTTATTTATATGTATATAATTAAGTAAATATTATTAATTATATGATTAGAATGACATTTAAAAGTGTCAATTATTTTTCACTATTCTACAACTACTACTATTACAATCAATATAAAACATATTGGCATCACATGATGCCCATAACTTTTAATTAAGGAAAGTTATGTAATTTTATTCATAATATTCATACTTTCCAAATTATGGTTGTACTTTAGTTGTATTTTCTAAGTTAGTTACTTTCCTAATAATATTATCAACTTTATAAATTATAAAACTATATGGTATAATGAAATTGTATAAATTTATATCATTCCATTACCGTCCCTTAGTTTTCAAATTATATATATAATATAAACAGTATAAATAGATAGATATATAGATAGATAGATAGATACTCTCTCCTATTCACCAATTTCTTCCAATTTTCTTTTTGTACAAGAATTAAGGAAATGAATTTGGACCACACAAAACACACTATCCCACATATAAATGAATTTGGACCACACAAAACATACTATCCCATATCCAAAAAGAGAAAGAGGGAAGAAAATCCGACTTACCCAATAAGAAAAGAGGGAAGAAATGAGAGAATAAGAGGAGGAAATATTATAGACATATTAGATTATACTATTTCCTACGCCCTGATCAATTGTTGTCATTTGTATATTAGCAAGATTTTGTTAGAGTAATTTAACCTCCTAAGAGCATCTCCAATTATTTGGCTTCGGGACTTGCTTGCAATTTTATAAATTGCAAGCTAGTAGTCCAACCATTGAAGTTGTCCATGTAGATTAACTTAGTTCAAATGGACCCACAATTTTTTTGCCCTATTAGAGTAAATTGTAACTTAGAATTGTTCTAGTTTGAAAAAATGATGTGACAAATGTAAGCTAGTAGCTTAGCATTGGAGATACTCTAATGAGATTATTGTCTAGTTGTGAGTAGTAATAAATGTCGTAGTTGCCGAGCATAAACCCGCACATCTGATTTTGAGAGAGACAAAAGAGAGAAGTGTTCAAGGGTTTTTGAAGTGGTTTCCAGAACAACACCAAAAAAAAAAACCCACCAAAAACAGGAAAAAAAGGAAGAGAATGGAGCAAGTAACGGAGGGAATTAGCAACATTGTTATCAGAGATTCATCCAACCACAACAACAATAACAATAACAATAACAAGAAGAACAGGATTCAAGTTTCCAACACCAAACAACCCCTTTTCTTCTATGTTAACCTTGCCAAGGTCCATCCTTTTTCACTTCCTTTCAATAAATTTCTTATATTTTATATCTACAATGTTGTAATTTATCGTCTTTTCGATCATTATTGAGATGGTCAACTCTGTGGTTTATGTTATTTGCCCATGTTGGTTATGGCTACTTTACACCCTTTTTCTTTATGTTTTTATTTTCTTTTTTTTTGTAGAAAACTTTGTATCTTTGGTGTTTTTTTGTTCCTCTAATGTATTGGAATCTTTTGTTTATGACATTATGTTGATAAATATTTGGTTTTCTTCAAACCTTACATTCTCTGATATACTATTATATCCAGGATTTTCATTTTTTTTGTTTTCGATTTTGTGTTGGGGATTTAATTGATTCATTGGATTCGTTTGAGTGAAATCGGGATTCCAACTGAATTCAAAGTGAACTTGGGTCGCTATAATGTTGATATGAGAATGTGGGGTATACGCTCACGTAAGGGATTACCTAGTTTATGAGATTTGGACAAGTTTGAAAAGTAAGGATTTTAGTTTTAAAGAAATTAGGCGAATTTGTCTCAGCACCCTTCCAATGGAGCATGAGGGCTGATTATACTTTGTCAGGTTTTCGGTTGGTTTTTGGGCGTTGCCTCTTGCCCGGTGCACGGAGGAGACACCCCTGCTTCACGGTTCTTATTTTGGCGCGGGTTTTTGTTAGGTATATCTTATAAGGAATAAATGACTGTCCAAAAGGTGTCTTAAGAATTTGTCTGTTATATATTCTTCTGGGATCCTATAATTTGGAAGTCATAAACAACAAAGAGGAATAGATTTTTCTAGGAAAATTTCGGACTTTGGAAATGCAAATCCAACAAAAACTCCTTAGAATTCTCTTGTTCTATTTGCCTAGAATTAGAGGGAAATGATAGTCGTATCCAGCGATAATTTTTGTGAGACTCGAGGCAAATGTAAGGGTTGAAATACCTTCAAAGGTAAGAACAAGTTTATTACGTGACTCTATCGTTATCAAAATCAATCATTTGTCATTGGCATCCTAACGAAGTCCTAACCCACCATACTTAGCTAACAATTTGGTGGGCTGATTTCAAGTTGGTTTTTGAAAATGAAGGATTTGTGAACGCAGTAATTGATTCATTACTTTTCTTGTTAAGATGAGATTAATTTAGGGAATACTTGTTATTTATGATCCATCTTCAATGGTGTTTTTGACTTGTATTTGGTTTTAAAATGTACCCCACTGTAAATAGCTTGCTAGTGTTTAAAGTTTATGACTATGAGTAGCGTTAGAAAAAAGTAAAATGATTCATTATATGGGCTGCGCTTCATTATTCTATGCAATTCTTGACTTAATTTCCATTTGGTTCATCTGGATACTACCTCTTTGTGTAAGCACTATAGGGGTAAAGTTAAGGTTGCAGACATCCGACCTCTTTTATCTCGCTATTTTGTGTAAGCCCTTTAGGACCTAGGGTAATGTTGTTGTTTTCACTTTTCGGTGTTATTCTGCTTACATGTTGGTATATTCCTATGTGTAACTTTTGCTTTGGATTAGGCAAATTTGGAGATGGTTCATGCAATTATATTTCTAACTCTTAAACAAAAGACGTAAAATATAGCTATCTATTAGGCATGATCCGTGTTCTTGTATTGTGATGCATTCTTTTACTGTTTTTGTAGAGGTACATGCAACAATATAATGATGTGGAGCTCTCTGCTCTCGGAATGGGTATCTCACTCTACAACCTCATCTCTTCACTTTTTCTTAGTAGTGTTTTGTATGCTTTCTTGGAGTGGGTTGGTTCTATATGTGTCCGCTATCCATACTCAGTCTTACAATATGTGCTTGATACTCTAATCTCCGAATTATCAGCTCTTTGGCTATGCCTAGCTTGGATGCCTCTTAATTGCAATGTTGCCTCTTTCGCCTTTTGCTTTTAGGAAAGGCCGCATCTTGACGAAAGATGTATATAGTGTCTGTTAATTATGAAGGACTGTACTGTGATTTAGTTAGCCCATTCGTAATGGTAGGACCTAAGACCCTCTGCAATAGTTGGTGTTTAACACGAATTGATCCCAAAGAACTTGTTGGATAAAAACAATCATAGGCGATCACTTCTAATGTAAGATTAAGTTCTTCATTTAGGAGTTGGTTTTTAATTTTTTAGTGACGATGAATTTTGTTGGTTGATGGTCCTTAAACCCATTATGTGAGATGTCGTAATGTCGAGGCACTGGTAGTAGGTGGTAACGAGCTCCTACAATTGTGGAGCCCTAAATTCCTATCATGACCTCATCCACTTCATCATTTAAAAACAAATTCGCCTAACTCTCTACTCATCAATGGAAAACTTCAAACAAATTTCAGATGGACTCCACTTTCCTCACCTTTTCTTTTTAATTGATCAAAAATACGAGAGCTGTCTTTATAAAAGGAGTGTAATGGCATTTCTAACCAGTGAGCTTTTTACTAAGAACAAATAGATTCTTGCCAAGGAGCGTTTTAATAAACATCAGTTGAGCTAGAAAGCAACTGTTGTGAATTGGTAGTTGCGTGGCAATATGGCTGGGCTTGTACTCTTGTAGTGCTTTAAGCTGTGAATGGGCATTTCATTTTAATTGTTTCGGGTGAGTTCTTATGCTATCGTGATCTCATTTGCAGCCATTTCCACATCGGTCACTATTGCTGAGATTTTGAAGAACAATGGATTTGCGGTGGAGAAAAGTTAGTGATTTTTTTACTCTCTTAACGTCTTTGGGCCATCTCCTTGCTGTGATTTTATTAGCTAAATGTGTTCAATTTTGGGACAAACTTTGCTTATTTTCTTATTATTTCCTTGGACAGAGATAACAACTTCAACAATCGACATGAATGAATCAGGCGGACGACCTGTCCAAAAAGCAAAGGTATTATGAATTTAATATTGGTTTGAGACTTGATTTCCGAATCGGTCATTGCATCTTGGTCTTGGTCATTGCATCATAAATGCGGCTGACAAAACCTTCATATGCCTAATCGGGTCAAAATTCAGATATAACACCGTTAGTTTGCAATGGCTGTTAGCTATTATGGAAGCAAAAAGGATGGAATATTTTAATTTTGGTTTTTTTGGTTACGATGTAGATTGAGATCTTGCTGGGGAAGTCGGAGAAATTTGACGAGTTGATGGCTATAGCTTCAGCGGAGGCTGCAGATGATGATATTTAGGTGTAAGATCGATGTTGTGCCTTAATTATTATTACCAACTATATGTTTGATCTTGTGTTTTGTAAGTGGTGTTGGGAGGATTTAGCAAGTACTTTGTGCCGTTGTAGTTGCCATTTTCACTGAAGTAAAAGATTCACTATTCATGAAATTTGATAGAACGAGGAAAAGTGACATCAACCTTCTATTGAGTTTTTATTTTTTTTATTATTCTTTAGGCTAATTCATAGGAATAATCCGAACTATGTTTTAACATACAATAAACCCAAATTTGAATTGTCTCTTCTAAAAATAGACTTGCTTAAGTTGTGACCTGTTATATTTGGTTAGTAATACCTAGACTTGACAAACAGGTAATTTGGGTTCGGTTTCGGATCAGGTTAAATCGATTCGATCTAAATTGGGTTGACCTTGGTTTTAGTTTCAGTTCGATTTTGAACAGTTCACTAGTTAGCCACCTTAATCGGGTTGTGCTAGTTCAAGTCAGGTATGCTTCGGGTCGGATCGATATTAGTTCAGTTGAGTTTTAGGCTATACTTTTCTCGAAAGATAAGCTTAAAGATAAGCTTGAATGTACCTTATAATTTTCAATTTGAATGGAATAATTCATAATCCATAATATCATTAATAAAGAAAGAATCAATGAAAATGCACCTAAAATATGAGTGTTTTATGAGAGGATAAATCTTTTATTTTTAGTTCTTGTCAATTGGTGCAGTTCCCTATCGGTTCAATATATAAGGTTCGGATATCGTTAAGTTATTATTGAATTCGGTTCACTTTCAGTTCAATTCAGATTGAATTGGGTTTTGAGTAGGGGTGTTCACTAGTCCAAAACTGGACTAGAACGGACAGTTGAACCCGCGCACCGGATAACCACTTATCCCTAGACTAGAGGTCGGTCCGGAAAAGAGCGAACGCGGATCGGAACGAAACCCTTAGGTCCAATTTTTTCCAGGTTTGGACCATACCAATTGTACTATTTAAAAGGTAAATTGATCTTTTTTAGTGTGGACTAGACCGGATTGGAGACCGTACCCGGAATTCGGACCGGTTGGTATCCGGTTTGGACCAAACCAGACCGACCGGTCCGGGTTGCTTCGGTTTGCCAGTTCAAACGAAGAAATGATATCCGTCTTAAGCTTTTTGAGTTATAGTGGTTTGATGAAGGCTTTTGGGTAGATGTAAGGAATGCAGTGTTGCTGAAAAATGAGGAGGAATGAAGAGGTTTAGTGGGTTTATTTTGGTAGTATGAAAAATAAAAGGCCAAAGTCTCATATTGGGTCAACCAACTTGGATTTTCAAAGGAGTTCGATTATGGGCTCATAACGGGCGGAAATGACACAGTTTCTACCCATAAGACTAAAATCCTATTTAGATAAAATTTAAGCTGACTAATAATAATGACAATAATTAAATATTAAATAAAATCTTATCGCTAAATTTGCGGGTGTTACACTAGCTCCGTCTCATAATGGTTAATTTATACCAAGGTTATTAAAGTATCGAAGACCGCCCGAGTAGGAAAGCGGAAGCTTAGTTCGATGATTCACGATGAAGAAAGATGTAGGCTAGAAGGAGAGTAGCTTGAGGTGGCAACCAACCAGGCTAGCCGCCATTGGCGCAAGAGAGCCGCCACGAAGATCATACCACATTCAGCAGTTGGGCTAGTCGCCTACCTGGTGGGCGAGCCACCCAAGGGTAGGCTAGCCCCCCACGTGGGTAGCCAAGTATGCATGTGTACAACTATACAAGGAAGGCGTCGGTTCTCCTATACAAGCAATTAGGTGATGTGTCAGAATGTGTATTGAGTGAGACACAAAATGGAACATCAAATGGGACAGAGAATCCCCACTCTCCGTTGGGGGTTATTTCATGCTAGCTAGAATACCATTTGTTTTTCTTATTGGCCAATCTTTTAGCTATTATTATTATTATTATTATTCATATTTTATCATATATTATTATTAGAAAAGAATTAATTATTCTAATGTGCGATACATTTGTCTAGTAGAGGCATTAGTTTTACATAGGCTAGATTCCATTCATATTCCATCTATTATTCTATCTTTCGATAGTGTAATTTTGGGGAAAAGACAAGAACCCTATTTTACTCTTTATTATGCAAACTATGAGGAATTAATTCTCCATTCTCGATTCAAGGTATTTGAAAGTACATATTTATCAACTGTGATACCGTCTTAATCCTTTACTTTATACTTGAGTATTATTTATTCTCCATCCTTAATATATAATTGTTGTATGTTTAAAAATTTGGCCAATTGATCATTCCATCCTTCAATCTATTGCATTTCTATATGTTGAATCCGTAATTGTTCAATTCATTAGATAAAGTTACAACCTTTAATCCAATTATTTATATGCGTTTCATCGTAGTTGGGTAAAATCGGGAATAAATATATAATTCGAACCGAGCGATAACCGCGTTTGTTAAAGGTCGTTATTTCCGTTGATTGTTCTATTCGTTCATGCTGTTAGTGAATTCAATCTAGACGCTTGGATTAGATTATTCATTAGTTAGGCTGCTTAGTCTCGCGTTTCGAGCTGAATAATATTATCAAAGGAACAATTAAAACTCTTGTTTTACAACGGGATACTCAAGGGATAAATTGGGATTAGTGGTCGATGAACAATTGTTAATTAGTTAGTGGATAAACCTTGACTCGGGACTTTAAATTGTTTGAATTCACCATCTTTATAATTTGTTTAGTAGTTTATAGCTTAATCAATCATAAAAACGTACCCCCTTATCTTGTTACTTGTGCTCTATATTTTAACACAATTATTTACATTGTCTTGCATGCGGATTCGACACCAGACTTACCTCTACTATATAAATTAAGGTAGTAGGACTTTATTATTTGTCTTTGGGAGCATACGACTTTGGCTCACCACCTAGACCCTTCTAGAAAATTTCATTTTCATCTAAGAAATTGTATATCAATGGGTGAAATGATGTTCAACGCATTATTTAAAAAGACCGTGTATAATAACTAAGTAAAAAAACGAGAGAAACGCTATGAATTGAGCTATGGAGGAGTAATTTTTTTAAAAAAAAAAATGTAGACAACCTCTAACTTGAACCAGTTGAACATACTCTATAATGAGGCCTTTCTTCTTACTCTATACAGAGTACTCTCTCCGTCTCTTTCATTTGTTTGCTTTTTATATTTTTTATGAAGAGTATTTTAATCAAAGGCAAACAAATGATTGAGACGAAGGGAGTATATCATTACTCGATTACTTAATTACTCGATTAGTGTTTGATGGAGTTAGTAAAAAGTACACTTGTTAGTTGTCGAGTTATAATACGTTTCCGACCTAGTTTATGCAGGTTGGTATACATCAACATGGAGTTTCTCTAATTTCATCACTTGTTTTAAAAACAACGAAACATCTGAACTTGTTAATATAAGTTGGCTATACCTATTTATATATTGGACCGGAACCCATGACCATGCATGTGCGTTCATGCTATGGTGTAGTGTATTAATTTATTTACAATTGATTGAATTCATGTTTAGCAATTTACAATTAACACACTAAATGTCATTTGAGATCTTAATAACACAATTAATAGCCCTTGACTAACTAGTGAGTAATGGCATATAACATTCGATAAAATTGGAATGATATAGACAAGATTAACATGCCTTTCGCCGAGGACACGCATAAGTCGATAAACTGTCCAAAAACTATGGGTAACTGGCAAACTCACTTGTTATTCCTTGGTAACATCGTTATAATGATTTTTTTATCTTTTTATTTTGTTATTAGATTGATTTCAACACTGGCTTACAATATATGGACAAATAAATCATAAAAACAAATTAAAGGCGTACTCAATACTAAAACGATAACAGACATAACAAAAGGCAAAAATAAAGACCCATCTAATAGACTATTAACTTTAAGATCCAAACATCAACAAACACTATTCTTCATCCTAAATTTTATGTTTGGTGAATATCATGTAGAAAACATAGTTAGGTAATATAAGCCGATTGTTACACATATACAAGTCGTCACTTAGCAATGCAAATCAACTTCATGTTTTATTCGAACACTAAATTTGATCCAACATTGCAAACGTAAACATAATCAAAATTTCCCCACAAATGTCTAGACTTTAGTAGAAAAAGTAGGGATTCAATAATCCAATCCTACTTGCTTGTTCCTCTTACTTTGGCTAACCATCCTCCTAATAATACATTAAAAGTGATGTCTTTACTCCCATTTTGGTTGGTATGCTAAGCAAGTCATACGTATAACATTTATAGAAAATGTACGTCGTGTATGTCAATCAAAGAAGCAACTTGCATGATGTTGTAATCTCTATCTACCTTCCCTTCCAAATTAAAGCATCCCCATGAAATCAAGATTGTACTTATAAAGCTTATCCATTTAGTACTACATATCACTCTTTAGAGGAATATATATTTTATAAACCATCCCTCGAAACGGGCATGTGTACTCGAAATACGGGCAAAGTGTGAACTTTATCACATACTCAAATAAAGTTACGTGCTTCCTCATATCCAATCCAATATACGCACCTGCTTTTAGATTGTTTTCGAGACAACGGTTTAACCGCGTTTTTCTTCCTTTATATATAAATTTTTCTTACTAAAAATATAATTTTATGAAAGATATTTCCGTAACAAACTAAATATGTTAATTTCGCCTTTGAAAGTTCTATATTTTCCGATGTATAAATGGTCAAACTTTTGAAAATTTGACCTCTAAAAAGTAAATTGGTACATTGGATTGGATATGAGTGAGTATTTAATACGGAGTACTACACATATTCTTATTGAAGACCGCGTATATCTGTCTTCATTGAAGACGGGTCGAATTCCCTCTCACAAGGAGACAAGTGGGAGGGCAAGTGGAGATCCATTTGGTTCCCCACTAGACCTCTCACTTGCCTCCTTGTGAGGAAAATTCGACCCGTTTTCAGCAAAAATGAATATACACCATCTTCAATAAGACTTATTGGTCTATACTATTGGACTCTCTTTTCAGCTAAGGAGTGTAGTCTATCCGAACTCTTACGGCTATATAGCAATTACAGGATATGACTATTTACAACAACGTATTGCTGTCTTGCTGAGCACTGGTATAGATTGACGAGGGTTAATCTAATAATGTATCTAATCTAATATTAATACAGAGTACTATATATATCGAAAATTAAGGGGTAGTAACGGAATGTCATAAACTTATAATAATTCATATATCGATATTATTATCTATATAAAGTTATAAAACTTTATATCTACGGTATATAGTTTTGGTTTATAAAAATGTTAATTATTAGCATATAATAAATACTCCCTATAGTAAGCGTATTGTTTCCTATTTCCTTTTTCATGCTAGTCGGGTTTGTTCCCTCTTTCCTTATTTGGTAAGTGTTGTGTGGTGAAAAATTAATTGTATGTGGGGTAATGTGTTTTGTGTGGTCTAAATCCATTTCCTTAATTCTGGTGCGAAAAAGAATAAGGAACAAAACAAGTGACTCGGAAGGAGTATAATATAAGTAGGTTGAGTTTTGAAAGCTATAAAATAATAGTTCATTAAATTTAAGAAAGTAGGTAAATTAGGAAAAAGAATTAGATTATAATAGTTTTTAAGTAATACTTTAGTATCGTTTTACCTCACATTTAAATCTCTACAGAACACGATTTTGTGCGATTCAACCGATTAATAGCTCATTTTACTAACTAATCATAACTATCAGTTGTATTGTTCTAATTGCGAATAATTGTTATTATCTCATGCTATCATATTTTCATAGATATTTTGTTAATGGAGCACATTTGTTGGAGTACTTATGGAACATGATTTGGATAAATTATTTATTGATTTAGTAATGCAAGGAGTCAGAGGAATATGTGTCTTATTGTGCTAGAGGCTGCAAGTAGTTCGTGTCTTTTGTTGGCAGGTTGATGAGTGAAATGTTTAAGGCAACTAATCGGTTATCAGGGAGGCGGGATTATGGTAATAAAAGAAAAGCAGGATCTAGTGGTGGTTGAGTTACAAGGACATAACATTGTCTTAAGAGGTGTAGGATGCCACACTGCGATGGTGACTCTACATTTTGAGGTATATTTTGCGATCGATTGTTTAGCTGTGCTATTGAGGCATTGTTAACCATGAAACATGATGGGTCTTAGTTGTAGAATCAAGGATAAACTTGAATGTTGATGTTGTTAGAAGTATTAGTGGTGCTCGTGGTATATATTACTGCTTTAAAATGAATAGAGTTATAGAGTAAAGTTGTAAGTTTGAATTATTATGATAGTGTTGATGGTTTGGAGTAATGGCAATTTTGAGTGTGAGTGAACTTCGAGCACGAAGTTCATTATATAGGTGGTAGACTGTAATACTTCATGGTGGTAGTTGTTATTTCAAGGTGAATTGTATGTAAGTTTCTTAAACTAGATATTAGACATTTCTAATATCATTTTACAATTAGTTTACCATAAACTATTTAGATATTATGCATGCATAACATTTAAAAACAAAGATAAGAAGAAACATTTTCCTTACGTTGATTTAAAAGGATTTTGGGCACAAAATAGGACTCCTTCCTACTTTGTTCTTGAGCTTATAATATTAGGGATGAATTTCCAAGTCCTTAGTATAAGAACTCTCCTTTTGTTGCACCAAGACAATCCCTTAATCACTCAACTATTGGTTTACAAGTTCAATAGATAAGTACCCTTAAAACAGGTATACAACACTCTAATTACTACTCTAGTAATATGATGTTTATACTCCAACACAAGTGGTATGAAACTTCTAAAGTTTCTAAGAATATTGTTGTGATTTTAGTGAGATAAGCAAGTGTTTTCTCTTAAGGTTAACTAGTGAGTAAACAAGAGGAAAACATCCTCTTATCTACCCACCAAAAAACCGGCACCCCCTAGGGAAGGGAGGCATGCCTCTTTCTTTTTGCCTTATCAAAGTGATAGGGTGGCTATAGGTATTTAGGCTAGGTAATCATCTTGTCTAATCATCATTAGCACAACATTTAAAGCCTAATCCCTTATCCAACCCCATATATCCGGTTTTTACACTTAAAAAGGACTCTATATTATATTTGTGATTTTGTCATTTGTCACACAAGTGACATGTGACATGTGACATGTAATCTTTGCTTATAAATATACATTTAACTAATTTAAATGCAATTTCATTACAAATAAATTTGACTTAACATTTTAAGTCACATTTTATAATTACATGTAAATAAAATGGCTCATCTCATATTTGGTTAATATAATCTACAACAATTTGTAATTATAATCGACCAATTTCACTTATCTCAAATGTTTCATAAACATAACGCATTCTTAGTAATATAACAATTAAATTACTAAAATGAATCTTATTTAATCATATTACAATAAGATATAATTCTCACTAACAATTTAAACTTGGTTCAATTTAAGGGATTAATTAATCTGTATCACTATACAATTAATTAATGTACATGATTAGGGGATTGTCCTTTAGGTGTGACCTCAAGGGATCAGCTGATCACCACCGTCATACGACAGTAACGTCAAACTCAAATGAGCCAATCGTTACCGATTTATGTTGACCAGTTGACTATAATATTCATCATCCCTTTGTATTCTTATTATTGAGATTTAATTATGTGATCGCACTATTGTTGAGGACACTTACTCCAACAATCTCCCACTTGTCCGAGACAAGTTTGCGTCACCAATTCTCTTGTCCTATTACGATCTCCCACTCAATACAAGGTGTCTTGCAGGTCGTACTTGCATTTGATCATATCAAGAGTGGTTTCCTCGATCTGGAGAGTAACTGTCTGACCGGAATTATCTACCATAGATACCTTCTGAGCGTGGCCACGCATTTTCAGCTTACTACTCCTCGAGTGGCCTTGAGATTTTAAAACAACCCTGACAAGGGGTGGTCAATTCCTATCGCACTATTCCCTTTGCATAGCCACAGCTCATCATGACCCAAAAGATGCTCATTTGACCCCAGTTACGAAGGTCGTATAACATAAATTTAAGTCATTCTGAAACTGTGCCACCTTAGGCGAACAGTCTTTAGTCAAAGAATTGACTCAAAAAGAATACTATAGTAGCTCTTGCCACGACTAGGCTATATGAGTTGCCAGAACTCTATAAGCGGTCACTTCCCGACAGAGTGTCTCATACAGTCTGCCTATGTGATCGATTGGTCGTCCCTATGACCCTATGACACTTGAACTTGCCATCAATCGCACCACAATCTAGTCACTTCGAGATGTCACCTCATATAAGTGACTATGGGCCAATGCAATGTTAATACAGTCCACTTAATGGGGTTCAAAATTGTCTCTACAACCCATTTGGATATAACAAAGCACAAAACGAGTTTTAGAAACTCAAACGATAAATGTGATTATCATATATGAAAAATCAACACATTGTTATTGCTTCATATCATATAATCTAAAGTTTGTTTCGTCCATGACAATTCATGACGATCTTGTTAAATGCAATAAAGGCTTGGGCAGTGAATATACCATATATTCATTTATTCCAACCTTGTGAATTGCTTTTTCCTTTCATCCAACGTTATTCTTAATAACATGAATTCATCTATGTACATGTCTAGATCTCTATCTAGTCTTGGGTTCTTTAACTTGAAAGATACTCCCACACGTTATCATGATAACTGAGAGGTATTTAGGTGAAAAGATCTACCATTAGCTTCTTGTAAGCCACCTTATCCTCATCATAATGTACTAGGTCTCTATTTGTAAAATTTATAATGATTGACTCTTCAATCACCCTTTTAGTTATTCGCTTTTTGTATAACAAAAATACGCCTAGGATTTCGACAAATTCTTATAAGTTTGGAAATTTGGGTTGTGTAACTTATACCACATATCCAAATTTTCTCTAGCAAACCCAAGAATGAATACATAGTTCTCCTTAAGAACCCTATGGATTTTCTAGTAGGCTATCCAATGACACTCATGTGGATTAATTTGTTATAGGCTTGTCATGCTCCCAGGATACAATTCATTTAGATACGTGCATGTAATGACATACATGATTGGCCTAATGGCAGAAACATTAGTACTCATGTTAACAACAACTCTTAGGTTCAGTCGATGACTATGACCCTTTCATAGTGATCCCACTTTCATCAACATGAATAACCTATTTAACTTGTTGAAATAGATTAAGGATCTTATCGATATAAGACACTTTTCTAAATGCCAAACTAAAATCTTCTATTCCACAATAGATTTTGATTTTAGTATACATGTTGCCCTCTCTCATCTAGCATTAAAATCCAACCATTCTTTTCAAAAGGTAACACGAATACGTCACTCACAATGAGTGATACGTCATTCACGTGGAAAACAATTTCTCCCACTGAACTTCATGTCTTTACATGATAACTTTAACTCCCACTTAACTTCATGTCTATACATGACTTTAACTCCCACTGAATTTCATATTTATACATGACTTTTCGACAATTCGAGTGAAACTCTTCTTATATCTCATAATAGAAAAGATCATCATAACCTCCTGGTAGATACCATAGGCTTGTGTCATGTACACATTCTGTTCCAAATCCCTATTTGGACATGTGGTCTTGTCACCTACTATGAGGTATTTTACTGATGATTTGGATCTAAGCATAGTTACGCATTAACTTAGCTTTTGCAGACATTTTCATGTATTATTGGACACCTCCAAATAAAACATCTTCATGTCTATGGAATGATTTATTGGACAACTCCAAATATATCATACCTTTGCATAGATTCCACATAGTTTCATAAGTCTCTTTAGAAAAACGAAATATAAAATTTCTAGGTACTTTCACTTCATAGATCATAATCTTATTATATCAAGAACATTTTCTTTTGGTCTCGTCACTAGTCTAAGGATTCACCTATGAACGCTTTCTTTTGGTCTCCTCACTAGTCTTGAGTCTAACCTAAGAACATTTTCTTTTGATTTCCTCACTAGTTCCTAACTAGTTTTTCGTTGTGGCTTATTTTCTCCCACTCTATCTTTAGAAAAATACAACTATTTTCTTTAAAGATAGCCTTATGAGCCACAAACATTTTCGTACTCATACTCGTGAGGGGGGTAGAAGTATCACAACATGACCTTAAGTGATCTACTAAAGACTTCATTGTAAAGACATCAAATCTTATCTTCGAGATAGACTAGTTCTATAAGGTAAAGAGGTGTACTCATATTCATGTCAATTACAATCTTTATAAGTGGTGTGGCCAATTGGTTTGGTAGACTCCCTACTTTGAGTTCAATAACTCAATTTTGACTTAGCAATTGATCTTTCAAAGTGAGAATCGAATTCTTAGCCTCCTATTATAATGATCCAATCATCATAATACTAATATGATCAATTTAAGTCGATACAATTTATGTTATTAGTGCAAGTAGAGTATGATGACAAGTTCTTATAACTAAAAAGTTTCAACAAACCGAGTGACTTGGGTTGAAAACCAAGTCACTAAATCCAATTACAACCAATGTCAATAAAAGGAATTAAACAAATTTCCATGTCAAACAAGGAAATTATAAAAGTTCTAAAAACAATGTCTCAAAATACATCCCAAAATTTAGACAATTCAAAATGAGACCAAGCTTCCATAGGTCTTCAATCATGGGTAGCTACCTTAGCTTCCCTTGAAGAGCTTTCTTAGTCTTGCTTGTCCTTGCCTTTATCCTTGCTAGGATGCTCTAATTACAATTAAATAGGGTAAGAATCACAACTCGTATCTATATACCAAAGTTGAGATCATAACATAAACGATAGGAATAAATATTTACCTACTGGAAAAATCTTTCCAGTTTTAAGATCTCCAAGATACTTAGAGCAATTCCTCTTCCAATGCCCTACGCCACTACAATAATGGCATTTTTCCTCATTGGAGGCACCCTTCTTGGGCATAAGAGAGCTATTCTCAATAGCTTTACCCTTTCCCTTGAAAGTGGAGGGCTTTTTCCCTTTACTACCACCTTTCTTGAACTTCCCCTTACTCTTATTATTAATATGAAGTACATCCTTGGAGGTGCTAACATTTAGCCCCATGTATCTCTCAGTTTGCACAAGCATCTTGTGCAATTCATGAAGATAGGTTTTCATGTTTTGCATATTGTAGTTTACCCTAAACTGCACATAAGCCTTGATTTTCCCCAAGGAATGAAGTACTCGATCAATAACTAGTTGTTCGGGAATGTCAACCCCTTGCATTTTGAGAGCCTCGACATGCTCAATCAATTTGAGTACATGAGGGCTTAACTTTTTTTCCCCTCTTGTAGGTTCATGTCGAATAACATGGAAGCCGTCTCATATTGTATGATCCTAGGAGTTTGTAAAAAAAAAATATGGTGACAAGCTTGGCATAGATCTCATAGGCCGTGCTCATCTTATGGCACTCCCTTGAAGATCGGCCTCCATCGATAAGATCAAAACAATTTTGATTGTGGCAGACTCTTTAAGGTAAGCATCATAGGCTCGCCTTGCGCCGGCGGTTGACCTTTTGTAAGGTGTGGTGGGAGAGGCCCGGTAAGGTAACGAAGCTTGTCGTCACCTTCCGTGGCCAAGCGGAGTTGCATATCCCAATCGGTAAAATTAGCGTCATTCTGTTCTAACTTGCATTGATTCATGAAGGATCGAAGCCATGAAACATCCGTGAGAGTTGGAGCATAGGTGGTGGTGGATGAATTAGCATTTGCCATTGCGATTTAAACACTATTAACTACAAATTTTAGACATAAAGAAAATGTCAACATTTATCATTTTAAATATACTTGTAAACATCTTTTAAACAAGTTGAGCATTTAAATAGTGACCTCCACCCAACTATTATAAATGATTCTGAGATCCAAATTCATATCAACATGGGCACGGTAAGCCGATTCATCCCTCATTAACATAATTCGGTGGATTAACTCTTTAATCGATTCTACATTAGAACTCTCGGTCGATAATATTACTTTAATATTTATCTTAAACCCGGAACACATGCGGCTACCATCGCGTATACTTCCGTTGAGCTCAATCCAAATTTCGAATTAATAACCTTTATTACCCCCACTTACCCAACGTAACAAGTTTAGCACCCCGGTGAGCCGAGCCTACTTCCTTGCGAAATTGGGATTCATGGGTTCTACATTTGGTAAGGCTTGATCTCAATTATTTATCATGAGAGGTCATGTCAATTTATTATCTATCTCGTTTAAGTGAACTAAATCGATGAATTAACGATAATTTTAATTGACACGGTCGAATACTCGATAAAATATGCATGTCATGTTATGGCGATTTGGCAATGCATGCAAACATATTAAATAAAATGCAAGCATAAAAGTAAAATTCCTAGTATGGCCTTTCCTAGAATAGAAAATCATATAATCTATTACAAATTCGGAAACCAACTCCTTTGGTCCCTTGAACTTCATAAGTACGCCTCCCAAGGTCACCGTCTCTCTCGCGGAACTCCTTTCCGAATGTCACCGTCTTTGGGAAACTCCGGTATTACAAATAACTACAAATTATATAATAAAATTACAAATAATTTCCTATTATACATTTTTAACAAAAAATAATACAATAAAAGTGATACGAGATCACATTAAATTACAATCGAATCAATATTCCCTTACATTTCGGGCAATATCGATTAAAACTAAGGCGATACAAGAAATAAATTACATAATTCCAAATTACATTAACCATAATATGACATTCATAATAAATATGCAGCATTATAATATGTATAAAACATGCTCGTTTTAAATGCCAAATCGCCCTATCTTACAGTTTATATCGTATATAACCCGGTTTTACGGAAATGCGTAATAATAACTTCTTAAAATCACAAAACAATACTTAAATCATATTTAAGTCCAAGTTAATTATACCAACTGATTTAGGCCTCAAACATTAGTCACCACTCAATTTTTGACAATAATTCAACTTGTTGTTATATAATTGCTCATAATTAGACTTTAAAATCATATTTTAATCAAATAAATCCAAATTTAATTAAAATAATTTCAAAATTAGAATATTAAATTTTTTTACATTCTGGAACATTTGCATGACACTCATAATGTCAAAATTCATGGTTAAAAATTTCGAATCATTTTTGAGAAAAAATCGGTTGCGCTTTATCGGTTTTATCAAATAAAATACATAAAGCATGCGAAAATTAATCAAATTAAATTTTCAACTTTATATCCGTAATGTGGGACATTTAAGAAACCAGGAAAAAGTTTCTCTTAACATGAAATTTATTTTAGCTATATTTGCTAAATAAGTCACTATTTATGACATTTTTACAGTAAAAATTTATAAATCATGCTAGACAAATCAAATTAGTCTCAAATTTTTCACTCTAACAAGAAAACATACATGTGACAACATACTAAAACTTCATGGTCAGGTTCAAATCGGAAGTATTTTTAACAATTTGACCTTTAGTTATTCCATTTTATCATATAAAAATCATAAATCATGCGAAATAAGTCCACTTCACACGAAATTTTACATACATTAATTAAAATGCATGTGTGATATTGTGTAAGAATTTCACGGTCAGAAGATAAGTCTAACTAGTTTTAGCATTTTAAACATCATTTTACTCATTAAAATGTAATAAAAAACACTAAAAATCATATTTGAGCAATATAAATTTCCATAAATCATCAAAATGACCTTAAATAATATTAGGACCAGAATATATTGACATAAAAATGACTTTGTGATTTTATCTTATAAAACACAAATTACTAGTTTTCTTTAAGTTACATTAACTCGAAAAAATTATAAATCGATTATGCATGCAACAACCAAAGATCTTGATACCGCTTGTAAGTTTCTTAAACTAGATATTAGACATTTCTAATATCATTTTACAATTAGTTTACTCATAAACTAATTAGATCTTATGCATGCATAACATTTAAAAATAAAGATAAGAAGAAACTTTTTCCTTACATTGATTTAAAAGGATTTTGGACACAAAATAGGACTCCTTCCTACTTTGTTCTTGAGCTTATAATATTAGGGATGAATTTCCAAGTTCTTAGTATAAGAACTCTCCTTTTGTTGCACCAAGACAATCCCTTAATCACTCAACTATTGGTTTACAAGTTCAATAGATAAGTACCCTTAAAACAGGTATACAACACTCTAATTACTACTCTAGTAATATGATGTTTATACTTCAACACAAGTGGTATGAAATTTCTAAAGTTTCTAAGAATATTGTTGTGATTTTAGTGAGATAAGCAAGTGTTTTCTCTTAAGGTTAACTAGTGAGTAAACAAGAGGAAAACATCCTTTTATCTACCCACCAAAAAACCGGCACCCCCTAGGGAAGGGAGGCATGCCTCTTTCTTTTTGCCTTATCAAAGTTATAGGGCGGCTATAGGTATTTAGGCTAGGTAATCATCTTGTCTAATCATCATTAACACAACATTTAAAGCCTAATCCCTTACCCAACCCCATATATCCGGTTTTTACACTTAAAAAGGACTCCATATTATATTTGTGATTTTGTCATTTGTCACACAAGTGACATGTGACATGTGACATGTAATCTTTGCTTATAAATATACATTTAACTAATTTAAATGCAATTTCATCACAAATAAATTAGACTTAACATTTTAAGTCACATTTTATAATTACATGTAAATAAAATGGGTCATCTCATATTTGGTTAATATAATCTACAACAATTTGTAATTATATTCGACCAATTTCACTTATCTCAAATGTTTCATAAACATAACGCATTCTTAGTAATATAAAAATTAAATTACTAAAATGAATCTTATTTAATCATATTACAATAAGATATAATTCTCACTTACAATTTAAACTTGGTTCAGTTTAAGGGATTAATTAATCTGTATCGCTATACAATTAATTAATGTATATGATTAAGAGATTGTCCTTTAGGTGTGACCTCAAGGGATCAACTGATCACCACCGTCATACGACAGTAACGTCAAACTCAATTGAGCCAATCGTTACCGATTTATGTTGACCAGTTGACTATAATATTCATCATCCCTTTGCATTCTTATTATCGAGATTTATATTTTGTGATCGCACTATTGTTGAGGACATTTACTCCAACATTGTATTGGTTATGGATTTGATGATGAATGCTATGATAGTGGGACGGCCTTGGTGGTGCGTTGGTGTTAGTGTTACGGTATGATATGGGACGTTATACATTGTACATCATGATGGTTGTAGTACTTTAGTGTCGTCGTTGAATCAGTTGTATTGGTTGTGATGGTATTTCGCAGTATTATGAAATTTTGTAAGCTGTACTATGGTTTTGGGAGTGTGTCACTATGTTGTCAATTTTTTTTCATCTACTAGGGTTTTTGCGATATGGTAGGATTTGATGTTGGCGTCGTTTGTGGTGTTGGTTTTGATGTTTTGAGGAAAGAGGTATGTGTTATGTATGTGTAGGTGCGAACTTCGAGGAAGAAATTCACTTTTAAGGAGGGAAGACTGTAATATTATGTATTTTAGTTGGTCATTCGGTCGAGTACTAAGGGTGTACTCGGTCGAGTGAAGGTTAGTTGGTTGTTAGGTGAGTTCGCATTTGGATCTGGTTTGTGGTTATTCGACGAAAAACATTGGGCACTCGGCCGAATAGTGCCCACTCGGTCGAGTGGGTGTGTGTCACTCGACCAAATGGATCGGTATGGGTATTTCCATTTGTTCACTTATGGAGTGTAAACTACTAAGGTTCACAAGTTTTAAGTGACTTGATTAGCTTGACTCAAACTGAATACAATATCAAGTAACAAGGGGTGTTGTTTTAGGGATTGTGAGTTATTTTAGCTGAAATATACAAGGGATATGACTTGGAGACAATCCTCTACAGCAAGGCACAAGAGAAAAGGACTCAAAGACTAGTTTAGAGACAGTTTTCAAGTGTTACAGCAAAGCACAAACACCCTAGACTAGACTCAACAGCAAGTAAGTTAATCACAGCAATGCACAGATATAACTTGACTCACAATACAAGGCACTGATCAAACACCTTGAAGATGTATCAGGCTTGCTTCAAACTACAGCTCTTAGCACAAGTTTGATAGTTTTGAGGGATTTCTCAAAGTTCATTCATTCATCAAAGTCTGCCTACAACAGTCATACAAGACCCCTTTATATAGAGAGGTTGATATCTTGTGAGCCATTAGATGTATGGATCATCCAAGGGCTAGCTTAGGATCTAAACTACTTCTACTGACACTAATAAGAGCCTCACAATAGGACGAGCTCAACAACTAATAAGAACAGACACAAGACACAAAAGAAAACAGACTGAACAAAAGCAAATAAAGCAGTTTTGGATTTTTCCTGAAATGGAAATCTGTTGCTCTTGTTGTCTTGCTGCCTTGCCTGGGTGTGTTGCTGCTCCTTGGGACTCTCTATTCTTATTATAACTTAGATAAGACCTGCCTTGGACGATGACAAGTTGACTTAAACAAAAGGAAACCACAATCTGACATGTACCTTCTCTGTTTTTAGTTGTTTGCTGGACTCTTAACTTGGGGTGTCTGTTTCATGAATTTTTACTAGACTTCAAAAGGGTTTGTCCTGGGCAAACTTGTAGCTTAATGGGTTGGCTTGATGGTAGGCCATGGTGGGGGTGGTTGGGATGCTCTGGTGTACCTCCTAGATACAGAGTTTGTGAATTGGTCTGTCTGTGCCTGAAGGTTTTTTTGTCTGTCTTGTGTGGGTAATGTGGGTTGTATTGGGGCTTGGCATGGGTTGTTGAGTCTTGGACTGTCTTCTTCATTGGGGTAGCTTGGCTTGGGTTGTTCTTGACTTGTCATAACTTGTTGTTTAGACCTTGTAACTCGAGCTTCCATCTGAGGGGTCAAGCTTGTCTTGTATGTGGTTTGATCATCAAGACCCCTTGGGTGAGCTCCTGCTGCAGCCTCCCCAGGTTGAAAAGGGCTTGACCTCAAGCCTATGTCTTCCTCCCCCTCAGAGTCTTCATAGAAGGGACTGAGATCTCCCACATTGAATGTTCCATGGACTGCATACTCTCCTGGTAGATCAATTTTGTAGGCATTGGGACCTATCTTCTCTGTGACTTGAAAAGGACCATCTGCCCTGGGCTCTAGCTTGTTCTTTCTCTTGGAAGGGAACCTCTCTTTCCTTAGGTTGATCCATACTAGGTCTCCTGGTGCAAAGTCTTTCTTGGTCTTAGGAACCTTGGCATTCTTTTTGTATAGATCATTGGCTTTCTCAATTTGCTTTCTGACTGATTCATGGAGTTTTAGCATTTGTTCCACCCTCTTCTTGGCATCATAGTGGACCTCTGACCTGCACACATTAGACAAACTCAAAGGCATTAAGGGGTTAGTACCATAGACCACTTCAAAGGGGGAGTGGCCTGTGGCTGCTGATGGAGCTCTATTGAAAGAGAACTCTGCTTGAGCCAACTTCAAGTCCCAATCCTTGAGAGATTTGCTGACTATACACCTCAAGATTCTTCCCAAGGTCTTGTTAGTCACCTCAGTTTGGCCATCAGTTTGAGGGTGATGGGAGGTACTAAACAATAACCTAGTGTTAAGCAGTTTCCACAATGTCCTCCAGAAGTGGCTCATAAACTTTGTGTCTCTGTCAGACACAATGGTCCTTGGAACTCCATGTAACCTCACTACCTCATCAAGGTATAGCTCTGCTACACTCACAGCATCCTCAGTCTTCTTGCATGCAATGAAATGTGCCATCTTACTGAACCTATCCACAACCACCATGATAGAATCCTTCCCTCTTGCTGTCCTAGGCAATGCCATTATGAAATCCATACTAACATCCTCCCAAGGCCTACATGGGACTGGTAGGGGAGTGTAAGGTCCTGCTTGGAAAGAACTCTTGGCCTTTTGACAAACTCCACACCTTCTGAGCACTATTTGAACTTCTCCCATCATCTTAGGCCAGTGGAATTGATCTTGTAGTATGTCCACAGTTTTCTGAACCCCAAAGTGTCCTCCAAGGCCACTCCCATGTACCTCCTTGATCAATAGGTTCCTATAAGATCCTCTGGGAACACACAACTTGTTTCCTTTAAACAAGAATCCATTTTGCAAAGTGTATGGTGAGTCAATGGTTCTTGTTCCCTCTTTCTGTGCTAACCAATCTTCTGCAAAGTCTGGATCTTCTTGATACATGTCCTTCATAAACTCAAAGCCAAGAACCCTTTGCTCCATAGTTGATAGCAGAGTGTACCTCCTAGACAATGCATCAGCCACCACATTTTGTTTGCCCTCTTTGTACTTGCTAGAAAAGGTGAATGACTGAAGGAACTCCACCCACTTAGCATGTCTGTGACTGAGCTTATGCTGGCCTCCTATGTACTTCAATGCCTCATGATCAGAGTGTAAGACAAAAGGTTTGGGCTTCAGGTAATGACTCCAATGCCTCAGAGCTCTGACAAGAGCATAGAACTCTTTATCATATGTAGAATAGTTTAGCTTGGCACCACTTAGCTTTTCACTAAAGTAGGCTACAGGTTTCTTCTCTTGGATGAGGACAGCTCCAATTCCCACTCCACTTGCATCACATTCAACCTCAAATAGGCAATCAAAGTTTGGCAATCTTAGGATAGGTGCACTGCACAAGAGCTTCTTCATGTGTTTGAAAGCCTGTAAAGCATTCTCAGTCCAAGTGAACTCTCCCTTCTTCATGCACTCAGTGAGAGGTGCTGCAATGGTGCTAAAGTCCTTAATGAATCTTCTGTAGAAGGATGCTAAGCCATGGAATCCCCTTACTTCTGTAATACTCCTAGGGATAGGCCAAGACTGGACTGCCATGATCTTGTCTTGATCAACTGAAATGCCTCTACCAGATACCACATATCCTAGAAACTTGACTTCCTCAGTCATGAAGGTGCATTTCTCAAGCTTCCCAAAGAGCTTGCTCTCCTTAAGTATTTCAAACACAGCCTCAAGATGCCTCAAATGATCATCCTTGCTCTTGCTGTAGATGAGGATATCATCAAAGTATACCACCACAAATCTCCCTAGGCAGGCCTAAGCACTTCTGTCATCAATCTCATGAAGGTACTTGGGGCATTTGACAGGCCAAAGGGCATGACAAGCCACTCATAAAGGCCATGCTTTGTTTTGAAGGCTGTCTTCCACTCATCTCCTTCTCTGATCCTCATTGATGGTAACCTTGCCTCAATCAATCTTAGAAAAGAACCTTGAACCACTTAGCTCATCCAACATGTCATCAAGCCTAGGTATAGGGAACCTATACTTGACTGTGATGTTGTTGATAGCCCTGCTATCTATGCACATCCTCCAAGTCCCATCCTTCTTAGGAACCAACAATGCAGGCACAGCACAAGGGCTTAATGACTCCCTTACAAACCCTTTACTCATCAACTCTCCAACTTGCTTTTGCAGCTCTTGTGTAGCCTTAGGATCACATCTGTAGGCTGGTCTATTAGGTAGTACAGACCCTGGCACAAGGTCTATTTGGTGTTCAATCCCTCTCAAAGGGGGTAAGCCATCAGGAAGTTCCTCTGGAAACACTTCCTTGAACTGATCAATGAGGGGCTTAACATCTGCAGGGATCACCTTAGACTCCTCTTCCTGAACTTCTTTTGATAGCAGCATTACTATAGGTTGCTCCTCACTACACTCCTTGACCATTGCTGACTCAGATAGAAATACAACTCCACTAAAATCCTCAGCCATACTTGGACTCCCATAGCTCTTCTGGTGTGGTGGCAAGGGGGCTAATGTCACCTTCCTGCTCCCATGCTTGAAAGAATATGTATTGCTTCTTCCTTGGTGTATGGAGCTTTTATCAAACTCCCATGGCCTTCCTAATAGCAAGTGACAGGCATCCATTGGAACCACATCACACAATACTTCATCCTTGTACACACTGCCAATGGAGAAAGGGACCATGCATTGCTTATCCACCTTAACCTCTGCTCCCTTACTCAGCCATCTCAACTTATAGGGGTGAGGGTGATCTTGAGTGCTCAACTTCAGCTTATCAACCATAGTAACAGAAGCCACATTGGTACAACTACCTCCATCTATAATAAGATTACAAACCCTCCCTTGTATGGTACATCTGCTCCTGAAAATGAGGGACCTTTGATCCTCCTCCAAAGGTATCTGTTGTGAATGCATTACTCTCCATAGGACTAAGCTGTGGCCTGTGTCAGGGAGTGCCACTATTGCCTCCTGACTAGACTCTTCTTCCTCACTCACCACTTCTTCAACCTCAGGCTCATCCCTCTCATACTCAACTAGACCCTCTTTCTCCCAAGCCTCAACTTCCATTATGGTTAAGGTCTTCTTAGAAGGGCAATCCTTCCTGAAATGTCCATAGCCTTGACATTGGAAGCACCTAATTCTGTTCTCAGTCAATGAAGTGCTTGGCTTTTGACCCATGATGCCCTTACCCTTGTCTAAGGTAGGTGGGGGTGCTGTCTTAGGGGTATCCATTGATCTAAACCCACTATAAGGTCTGGTTTGAAAAGGCCTAACAGGTTTTGGTGTAGCAGGCTTAGTCTTCCCTATCTTCTCAATTCTCAGAGATAGGTTGACAACATCATCAAATGACCACAGAGGTTGCATCCTAACCTTGTTAGCAATGTTCTTATCTAGGCCCTCTAAGTACCTAGCAATCCTTTGCTCAGGTTTCTCATTTATATCACATTGTAAGGTGAGTTGTTCAAACTCCCTCAGATAAGATTCAACAGGTTTGTCTCCTTGTTTCAACTTAGACAACTTGATAAACAGATCCTGGGTGTAATCCTTAGCAACAAATTTGTCTAACAGTTTCTTTTTCAGTTTAGTCCAAGACTTGATGGGTTCCTTACCCTCCCTAGCCCTTAACCCTTTCATAGTCTCATACCAAAGGGAAGCATACCCTTTCAGTTTAAGGATGGCTACTTTAAAAGACTTGGAATCATTGTATCCCTTGTACTCAAAGATCCTTTCTACTTCTCTAAGCCATTCTAATAAGTCATCAGGATTAAGACTACCAGAAAACTCAGGGATATCTACCTTAAGATGTTTGTCTGTGTTCCTGTGGATGGAAGCTCTGCTTCTTGTTGAGTCATCTGAGTCTGGATACTCTTCATCATCAGGTGGCCTTCCTCTGCCTCCTCCTTGGCCTCTTCCACGACCTCTACCTCTTCCTCCAGCAAGCAAATGGTTGCCTATAACCTGGTCCAAGGTTCTGGTTAGGGTGGTTACAATCCCAGCCAGATCCTCCATCCTTGCTTCTACTCCTGCTAGTCTTTCTTCACTCATTGGGCTATTTTTGTGTTTTTAAATGTAGTTAGGGAAAATGAACTCACTAAGACTCTCAACCAAAGCTCTGATAACCAATTTGGAGTGTAAACTACTAAGGTTCACAAGTTTTAAGTGACTTGATTAGCTTGACTCAAACTGAATACAATATCAAGTAACAAGGGGTGTTGTTTTAGGGATTGTGAGTTATTTTAGCTGAAAGATACAAGGGATATGACTTGGAGACAATCCTCTACAGCAAGGCACAAGAGAAAAGGACTCAAAGACTAGTTTAGAGACAGTTTTCAAGTGTTACAGCAAAGCACAAACACCCTAGACTAGACTCAACAGCAAGTAAGTTAATCACAGCAATGCACAGATATAACTTGACTCACAATACAAGGCACTGATCAAACACCTTGAAGATGTATCAGGCTTGCTTCAAACTACAGCTCTTAGCACAAGTTTGATAGTTTTGAGGGATTTCTCAAAGTTCATTCATTCATCAAAGTCTGCCTACAACAGTCATACAAGACCCCTTTATATAGAGAGGTTGATATCTTGTGAGCCATTAGATGTATGGATCATCCAAGGGCTAGCTTAGGATCTAAACTACTTCTACTGACACTAATTAAGAGCCTCACAATAGGACGAGCTCAACAACTAATAAGAACAGACACAAGACACAAAAGAAAACAGACTGAACAAAAGCAAATAAAGCAGTTTTGGATTTTTCCTGAAATGGAAATCTGTTGCTCTTGTTGTCTTGCTGCCTTGCCTGGGTGTGTTGCTGCTCCTTGGGACTCTCTATTCTTATTATAACTTAGATAAGACCTGCCTTGGACGATGACAAGTTGACTTAAACAAAAGGAAACCACAATCTGACATGTACCTTCTCTGTTTTTAGTTGTTTGCTGGACTCTTAACTTGGGGTGTCTGTTTCATGAATTTTTACTAGACTTCAAAAGGGTTTGTCCTGGGCAAACTTGTAGCTTAATGGGTTGGCTTGATGGTAGGCCATGGTGGGGGTGGTTGGGATGCTCTGGTGTACCTCCTAGATACAGAGTTTGTGAATTGGTCTGTCTGTGCCTGAAGGTTTTTTTGTCTGTCTTGTGTGGGTAATGTGGGTTGTATTGGGGCTTGGCATGGGTTGTTGAGTCTTGGACTGTCTTCTTCATTGGGGTGGCTTGGCTTGGGTTGTTCTTGACTTGTCATAACTTGTTGTTTAGACCTTGTAACTCGAGCTTCCATCTGAGGGGTCAAGCTTGTCTTGTATGTGGTTTGATCATCAAGACCCCTTGGGTGAGCTCCTGCTGCAACTTATGCGTTAAAATTCTCATAAACATGATTTTCAACCTTAACTACATTTTAAATTCTCCAAAACCTTTTTCATCCTTTTAACAATCTTTGTGGGAAGATTAATTGCAATTGTTGGTTTAAAGTTTCAACTTTTATCTTCCCAACAATCTTTGGTGTACGTCACTATTTAATTCATATAGTCATTTTTCTATTTAGTCTAACCCTAAAACGTTTGGGGAAGTTGGGGGAAATCAATAAGTAAGAGTTTTAAGTTGATTATTTAGAAGTAAATAGTAATTGCATATAACTTGTAAGTGACGATTTCATGGAGTATTCTTATTGAAGTTTCTTGTTTGTGTGTTTGGATTGCAAAAAGGTAGGGTTTTTCTAAACAACTTTCGTTTACATGAATGATTTTGTTGAACTGTTGATTGTGATGGCTTGCTGATGATGAAGGTTGTGATTGCTATAATTGTTGAGGTTGGATGTGACATGTATGATGGTTATTGTTGTGGAGCAATTCGGCAGATTGACTCCTCTCCGAGAAAGCTTCTTGTGTTTCACGCCACGAGAAAGATGTACACATTAGTGATCTGGGTTTGTGACGGTCGAGCACGTTCGTCGTGTGATTTGAGAGCCAATGTTCCCTTGCATGTTTGTCATGTGGTCTGAGTGCCACGAGGCCGAGGACATGCGTTGTATGATCCGAGTGCCTTTGAGGCCGAGCACGTTTGCCGTGTAAATCGAGTACCTCTGTTTAGGTGACTTGTGATCTGTAATAGGCCTCGTGATATTGGGAGTGATGTTGGTTTAAGATGGTGTTGGAATATGATGGTGTTGGAATATGATGGTGTTGGATTGTTATCGATGTATTTAACTATAAACATGATTATTTGTATTGATTACGGTTGACGTGTACTTTTTTTTTGTCAAAACTTTTAAAACTACTTGCGGTGATCCATTTGATATTCCCGGCAAATGTTGAACAATGCGTTTTGACAGCTAACTATGTGGATTACTATGTATATTGACGGGTTGGGATGAGGAGGCGTTCAGAAGGACCTGTTTTTGGCTTAGTGATGTAATGATTAGGCTTTGTTTGGTAAAACTAGCTGAAAAGGTACCTGAATCCTGAAAAGACACCTGAAACCTGTAAAGGTACTTGAAACCTGAAAAGGTAGCTGAAAATTATGACCTGATAAGGTACCTGATTTTAATTAGAACTGTTTGGAAACTAACTTAAAAGGTAGCTGGTATTTGATCAAATGACGTAAAATAGAGATGGTTAATTATTGTTATCGTTTTTTTTTATGTTTTTCGTATTGTTACGTTTGTGTTATTGTTGTTGTCGTTTGCGTTGTTAGTAATTATAATGTAATTTTTTTTTCCAGTATATTTGCACAAGTCTGCAACATGTTTCAAAACAAATGGAAACAATAATTAATATAACACGATTACGTTAAAAAAAAACTCAAATTATCATTTAAAAATGTACTTTATTGATACGTAAGTAGTTTTCTATTAAACCATACATAAGAAAATAACTAAGTTGGATTTATTTGAGATCATAAATATAAAAACTAGTACAAGTAATATTTTAATATAAAAAGTAAAGGGTAAAAAAGGTAGGTTAAACATAATCAGGTACCTGAAATCTCAAATGCTACCCCGAGTAGCATTTCATTTCCGGTACCTTATTTAGGTAGAAATGCTACTGGCCAAACGTGTATAAAAAAATAAGCTACCCGAAAGTTTTGACAAAAAAGCTAATTTGATGAAAATAGGTACCTAAAATGCGCATCCAAATAGAGCCTAGTTGTCACACTTAGATTTTGTTAGGCTTAAGTCGTTATATATCAAGATTTGTCATTTAGCTTTGTAATTGACATTTCATTTAAAGTTTAATAAAGTTATTTAAATTGTTCTATGATTGTTGGTTTGATACTCCCTCCGTTCCGGTCAATTGTTATCCTTTCATTTTGGCACAAAGACTAAGGGAAGAGTGGTGCTTCTACTTTGTGGATGACAAGTGGGCAATATTCTCATTGAGTGATCAAATTACTCATGTAATACCTTCTAAATATAGAAAGGACAACAATTGACTGAGACAACCTAAAAAAGAATAGGACAACAATTGACCTGGACGGAGGGAGTATGTAATACCTTGGGCAACTAAGATGGTCACCCTTGCTAAAGGCTTCTGTGTAATGGGGGTGTTATACAATATTACACACTTTTCTTTAGAATGCAATTTTCTTTTTTCGGATGGCTTAAGAGCTTTTGTTGAAGGTAAATAAATTTTCTGTAAATAAGACCAAGGAAGAATAAACTTAGGCCTTCTTCTTTCTGACTTAATTTCAGCTCATTTCAGTTCAGTTCAGCTCTATTCAATTCAGTTAAGCTCTGTTCAGTTCAGCTTCATTTAGTTCAGTTCAGTTCAGCTCTATTCAATCCAGTTCAGCTCAGTTTCATTCAGTTTGGTTCAGCTCCATTAAATTCAGCTCACTTTAGATCTACTATATTAAACTTAAAAGTTTTTATTAATATTAATATTAATATTATTATTAAATTTAAATTTTTTAAATTATAAATCGCAACTTATATTAAGATAAACAACAAGCTTACAACTTATTATTATTATTATTATTATTATTATTATTATTATTATTATTATTATTATTATTATTATTATTATTTAATTAATACTCCCTCCATCTTATAATTATCCTTCATTTGACTTTTAGGGTCAATTTTAATAACTTTGATAATAAATAAATGTTAAAATGTTAAAACTAAGACGTTATAACAAAAAAACATTTACATTCATCATAAAAAAATTGGAAAAAATATTTTTTTATATGAAAAAAAAAGTGAATATAAAAGAATTAAAGTCGAGTCAAAGTGTCGTCTCAAAAACTTTGCAATTCAAACTACGAAACTTATTATGCGATGGAGAAATATTCTATTAATATCAACTATTATCATTATTATTATTATTATTATTATGAAATTATATTTACTATGATTATTATTATTATATTATTATAACAATAATAATAATTATTATTTTTATTTTATTTTATAAAAAACGCAAATTTTATTAAACTCAAAACATAATTTACAAGAAATTAGTGGCCAATCGAGAAACTATCTGGACTCCCACTACTGCTACTACTAGTACTATTATTATTACTATTAGTATTATCACTAATTATTATTGTTATTATAATGAATGTTATGACTATCAAAACCAATAAAATATTGATATTAATACTACTATTAATATTTACTAATATTATTATTAAGACTAATTGTAGGAAAATAAGGACTTACCTTAATGCGGAAGCGATCGGATCGTTGTGTTCGCTAACTGCCCACTACCATATATCGTACCTCCGGCGGCTACTAGAGTCCCGGAATATGTCCACGCCCCAAATCTCAAGTCCCATATTGATGGTGGACTTAGCCTCTAGAGATGTGTCTTTTTGTGTGTATTGTATGTGTCTATTAGTTAGTCATCTCATTAGCATTTTCCGTCTCCTTATAATCTCTCCACATAGGATTTACAAGGGAGATGAAAAACTTATTTTAATCACATACTAAATGTGATTGATTAACTTATTAAAAGAGTAATTCAATACGTGATTAATATGTATTGAATAGTAACATCGACCTTAATGTGGCCGTTACAAACATAAAATTCAATACTCCCACTCGGCCACACAACCGAGTGAACACTGCTTCCACTTGGCCACTCAACCAAGGGATTACAACACTTGATCACAAAGTCAAGATAATTTTTCACTTTATCATGGAGATAGAGAAAAGTCATTAACTTGATTACACTACCAAGTTTATCATAACACAATACTCTATAACAATCTCTAATGCTTCATACGAGAAATGGGGTGTGCGACCAAACGTAACAAAGTAGTGTTATATTAAGTTACCATCAAAACTAACATAACACTTTCACATTATCAATACCCCAAATCATTCAAAACATCACCGTTAGCATACACAATCCCTATATGCTATCATAATCATTTAGTTATATACACAATATAACCCCTGGCCAGGAAATTATGGTGAAGTTGAATTGATCATTCCTTAAACACTAATCATAATCCATCTCAACTTAACTGCTTTCCTAACATGATCCATTGAACCTTAATCTTTTAGGTCCTTAGAATTCATATTAAAGTGGCAACATCAAGAGTTAACTTCATATCATAGCTCCAAGTCAAAGGGCATCAAACAAAAGTGGACAACATAGTCCATAAGATCACACAGTGACAAAGTAGGGAATCATTTTTCACTCCTAACGGTCGACTTATAAACACACATAGTATGATATATGTGTCACAACATAGCTCCCACTACGATGGGCATATCACGCTTCCATGTCGTGCGAATCTTAAGTCTAAATACTACTCAAGTATCTAACCCAAGCCACTAGATTGATATGCTCAATATACAACCTGACACTTGTGATTCAGTTCAAAGCTTTAGTACGAAAATAGGGTGTCTTTTCATACTTCGACTACAAAATTCTCATCTTAGATTTGCGGCTGTATAATTAGTCAATATCTTTTCCATACAACTAATGTACAAAGATAATCTACAACACTCACTAAGTGTTAACGTGACTCAGTCTCATCTTGCCCACTACTCAAGTGTCAAGGCGATTTACCTGTGTGACTAGGCAATCTAAAAGCTTGGTGATATCTTATGTGCCTCATGATACAACAAATGCATATGAATATTTCCAAAAGAAACAAAATCCTCATCCTAAAATGTTCATCATCAAACACATCCACAATTTAACAAGATTAAAACTCAAGTTGACTCTTTAACACAATTAGTTCAACAAATAAACTAATTAAGAACACATCTAATTATAACGTCAACAATCTTGTTAGTTAGTCTTACTTGATGACAACTCTTAGTTCCACGCAAGAACTAATCTACTCTTACCACAAAGGCAGAGTAAAAATTATTTGATTACATATCATTGTGCATGTAGTTGAATGATTAAGTAACAAATTACTTATCAATCACAAAATTGACGTTCAACCATGTACTAAACAAGGTACACATCAAAATACCAACTACAATAGAACTAGAAACAATACTCTAATCGTTTCTTGCACTTGATTATAGGTTTAGACATAACCACAATATTATTTTTCTTCTAAATATATACCAATATGTCACCAATTAACAAAGAGATACTTATTCTCCTATATAATTTTGACATAACCACATTAATTCCACCATTTCAACTAAATCATCACACAAATAATTTATGAAACTTGAAATAAATATGGAAGACCGCTAACACATGGTCAATTTTAAGAGATACAAAATTTATCATCTTAATCATTTGAGACAAACTCAACTGATTGATCCATGTATAAGTTTTCTCGAGAAACGTGATTTGAGAAAATATTCTTTACATCCATTTGAAAACAAAATCCAAATAAATGACCAAAATTAGAAGAAAACGGAGCAAATCCGAGCATTTGAGAACATATCTCAAAATCGTCTTAAACCTTATTACCAGAATCATTCATTGTCACAATATCTATCTACTCTCATAATAACATTCTATTTTCATTATTTGGCGAATGCTCCCACTTACTAAAAGTGATACAAAAGACGAATAGATGGAATAACTCCCACTATCCTCCAATGAGCAAAACACCATAAGAATCGACCTTATGTTAATCCTTATAACTTGACATACAAGTTAATATTTGTTCCATATTAGACACACTCTGATCTTTACCTTGGATCATGGAACTTCTCCCACTATCTGAACATGAAGAGAAGTTAAACTATCCTTGGTGTCTCAATGGGTTTACAAAAAAAATCTCCCACTCACCAATTCAAAAGATAGTTCTGCATTGAGTTGTAACGAATACAATACATAGATCTACTAGCCTTCGCCGAAACTTAGAAACACATCCAAGTCAATAAATATTGTGGTTTACTTGAACACAAAATTCGATAAATGTTAAGGACATGAATGACCAACTAAATATCCAAAACTTATTTGGAGCGAGCAAAATTTCTTCAAAAATGTATTTAAGAAATTCTCCTTTAAACCAAAAAAAACTTGATCAGCGTCATCCTTCACTCAACCATATCAAGTGATAATGTACAATTCCTCAATTAAAACAACATCTTGTCATAATGTTGGAATCGTAAAATCAACGCACATAAATTTCCTCTTTCGCACTTTGAACATATCAAAGAGTTATTCGCAACCAACACATAAACTAAGAAATCCGATTCTAAGTTCAAAGTTGATTTTCACTTTTATCATAAATGTTTGAACATGTCAAACACTTTACAAAATGACAAAATAATGAATACACACTCATATAGCGTGAAACATCTCAAATGAAGAAGGAAAAACATTTAACTACCCACAAATAAAATAAAAATAGATTGAAATATAAAAGTTAAAAGACAATGAACAAATGGAAATATAAATGTAATCAAGCAGAAGAATAAAAGTAATGCGGTGAACATAAATATTATGACCAAAGACATAGTCATAACAAAACTAGTAACAAAAGGTTAAATAAGAATATGTGATTTTCAATAAACTAATTATTGAAAATAATCATGCACTCTAAGTGCGTAGAGAATTAACACATCAAAGTAGCACAAAGCATGTTTGAAACATAGTTTAGCGTAGCTAAAGGTGAATAATTCATCGACAAACAATGGATTAAACAACTACGAGTTATAGAAATTCCCGCTCTGTTTCTATATCAACAAATGACAAGAATTAACATCAGATGCAAGAAACACACATATAACTCGACTTGATGAGAATAAATTTATTTGGCTCAAAACAAATTACATGAACCAAATTAATATTATCTCAATATTACTCTCTTGTCGACACTAAGTCAAACATATTAAACAATACCACATATTTGTTCTCAATAGTAAGATAAAAAATAAACCATTAATAATCGTATCAGGAGACATTAGTGTCAAGAGGCACTCTTTCCCGTTTCGATAAGTTTGAGACATTAACCAGGGATTGAGAGACTATGAACCATTAAGAGTTCTGTATTTTTCCTAATCCCAGAATCGGATGGCAAACAAATTACCATGAAAAAAAAACTCCTTATAATTGTCAATCCCGTCTTTAAAAGTCACACGTAAGATAGACAAAAAAAACGGGACAATCCTCAAATACTTCGGGCCAAGACACATAGTCTTGTAACCTTCGTCAAATCAAAATTGACTTACATCTAGTCATATGCTACATAAGCTATAAGACATATCTCAAATAACTACTTACTAGGTCCACATACAGAATAACACAATCTGCATGAATCAAACTTACTATATTTGAACAAATACGGATTAAAACACATGTTTTCATTATCCAACCTCAGGTATGTAAACACGATTTTTCAAACTCGTGATTATTAATAAGATACAAAATCTTATTACTTTATTTATCAATGTACAATCCGCTTTAGCATTGGTGAACAAATCACAAAAAAAACACTCGTTGTCATACACAAGTATATGGATTAAGGCACAATTCGCAATTAAATTATTAAAACCCCTTCATTTATATTGTTTGTTCGAAAATTTCGCTAAGCTCATAATCATCACAAACGCAATAAACGAGAAATTTCAACAATATAATTTTCTCTTAAGATTAAATGAAACGAATTCATTAGCTACTACTACCCTTGTAACATGGCTAAACAAATTAGCACAAATAATAATATCACTTAGATATTAGACAAATTCCGTGCAAAACGAATTTACACAACTTTAACAAAAAAGTTAATTTAAAAAACTTGATCATATAACAAATATGAAAGTTTGTAATTTGATATCATAACTAATATGTATTCAATTCTCAATCACGAAGATTTCCCCATCTCTCATGTAAATGTAAAAACTAATTTTACATAACATATATCACTAAGATATAACACGGTCTCTTATGTAAAACGAATTTACATGTACAAGAGTATTACCAAGATATAAATCTTCTACCAATTAACGTAAAACAAATTTACGTATTTAATCATGTGATATATCACAAAAATATAAGTACTTTTGTAAAACAAATTTACAATAACTTATTATATCACAAAGATATAAGTCCTTTTATGTAAGCTATAAAATCTCATGAACCATAAATATCACTAAAATATTTGCTTTCTGTATGTAATACAAAATTACACAATTTTACAAGATAAAATAAATGAAACAGATTCATAAATTTTAACTTATCTTGGAAAGCACAATATAGAGATATTTATGAGTAGCGTATACTAAAACAAACACGGAGTCGAACATTAGTATTTCTCGTACCCATAAAATTGTTAGTCAAAAGCTCAAAAATAAAAGATACGTCACTAAGACATCTAAAATTTACATACAAGAATAACTTTACGTGACTTGTAAAATATTACTTAATTAAATATTTATCACACACGAAAAATAGAAAGTATGAGACGTACTCATAAATTTTAAAATCACGAAGATAGTTAATTAGACATATAAAACTTATCAACATGTCCACCCGTAGTTTTATATGAAACATATTCATAATATCTATAACCAATATCACGAAAAAAAAAAATCATTCATATAAAACATATTCATATGGACCACACTAATTTATATGAAACATATTCATATAATTACACTTTTAACCAAACACATTGGTACATTATAATATCATAAATACATTTGGCTTTTCATATAAAACAAAATTATATGACTCACATTCAAGTTTGTATGAAACATATTCATAAACAATTATGCCATAGCTAAAATCACTGAGAAATTTAACTATACATATAAAACAAATTTATATGCTCGACACAAAATCTTACATGAAACATATTCATATACTTATAAAACTGGCTAAACTGATAGCGTAATGCCAATATCTATATAACGTGTATAGAAAAGTTCATGTGGTATACAATGGTTAATATGAAACAAACTCATATAGACATAACTAGCTAAACACATTAGCAATTTAACACAGACAATTCCACACATCCATAAATTGCATAATAAGCTAGAAAAGTGTAGAAAAAACGCCACTGACAAAGGATTAAATTAAAAAAAAGAAACCAATTTCTCTATCCTTGACTTTCTGACTATATTCATCATACACGGAAATATTAATTCACCAAAACCAATATTGTCCAATTCTTATCTACACAGACAATTTCAACCATGACATTATTAGACCCAAACGAAGTTAGACAAACTACTAACGACTTGGATCATAATATAGAGCCACCACGCACGCCCCTCGCAACATTATTTTGCAGAAGATCATGTCGAACAAGGCTTATGCGGAATTTCAAGTACGCGACACACACGCATCGTCAGTGGTGACAATATATTACAAGAAAAAGAAGATGGACACATAGTCCACAAGGAAAACATACAAAGCGTTTTCACGATAGATAAAAAAAATAAATAACTCATCAATTTTTTTTTTAAATATACAATGCGATGCGATAATGCGTTCATCCCTTATGCAAATGTGCGGCAGACACTTAGTCATACATTTTAATGGACATGATATTAAACATTCTAACATGTCAAAAAGATCTGCAATCTTGGAAAAATGAAGCACTATGCAACAAGCAAAACAACTCATAGTAATACAATTTTATACTACTGCACTGCACATAGTATCATTTATCAAAACTTATGCGCCAGTGGCGAGACATGTATAAACGAATTATGAATACTCTTATCTATGAAAATTGTAAAAGTAGAGACAATAGCAAAACACATTTGCTCTAATACCACTGTAGGAAAATAAGGACTTACCTTAATGCGGAAGCGACCGGATCGTTGTGTTCGCTAACTGCCCACTACCATATATCGTACCTCCGGCGGCTACTAGAGTCCTGGAATATGTCCACGCCCCAAATATCAAGTCCCATATTGATGGTGAACTTAGCCTCTAGAGATGTGTCTTTTTGTGTGTATTGTATGTGTCTATTAGTTAGTCATCTCATTAGCATTTTCCTTCTCCTTATAATCTCTCCACATAGGAGTTACAAGGGAGATGAAAAACTTTTTTTAATCACATACTAAATGTGATTGATTAACTTATCAAAAGAGTAATTCAATACATGATTAATATGTATTGAATAGTAACATCCACCTTAATGTGGCCGTTACAAACATAAAGTTCAATACTAATGATATCAACTAATAATATTTATCATTATTATTATTATTATTATTATTAATTATTATAATTGTAATTATTATTATTATTGTTATTATTATTATTATTATATTTATTATTTTATTATTATTATTATTATTATTATTATTATTATTATTATTATTATTATTATTATTATTATTATTATTATTATTATTTTTTTTTTTTTTTTTTTTTGCAGAAAGATCATAGGTCCATATATTAGAATAAGAGTGATAATACAAGACCTAAAACTATCTACAAAGGAGTCCAGAGTAGACCCCCTAAGCAAAAATCAAACTAGGGCAAGAAACATGACCCTCATACTAACTCGATATTGAATCCATCTAACTAAATGACTAACAGGCATTTTAGTTCCTTTAAATATTCTAGTGTTCCTCTCCTTCCAAATAGCATTGATTGAACTCAATAGCACACATCTTCGAAGGTGCTTGATCTTAGTGTTTCCCTTGTTGCACACCTTGAACCACCATAGAATATCCATAAGTTTGTTTGGCATTTGAAGAACCTGAAGAGTACTCCAAAGCCCCTTCCAAACCTGCAACGAGTAAGAACAATCAAAGAACAGGTGACTGCTTGTTTCTGCAGCTTGCTCACAAAGGACACACCTATTAACCCACACCATACCACGCTTGACAATATTATCAACAGTAGGCAGCTTGTTTTCAACCGCCAGAACACCAATAATAGAGTGATTAGGGTACACATAAATATCAGTAATGGTGTTAGACCAAAACTGTCTTTCACCCTTAGGCCTCAATATATCATAAATCTGTCGAGCAGGGAAGACTGGATGCAGCAGCAGCATTCGGATTGCCTGCTCTGCAGCATAAGCCCTCCAAACTCTTGCAATAGCATGCCAACACCATGACCCTTTGCTATCAGTGACAGGAACCACAGCAACATCAGCATGGATATAAGCTTTGATCCATTGAACCCATATGCTACCAGGTTTAGTTTGGAGCTTCCATATCCACTTATGAAGCTGAGTTTTATTCCAACTTAAGATCTCCTTGATGCCAAAGCCCCCTTCTCTTCTAGGCAGACAGATACTACTCCAGCTCTTGTAAACCATACGAGTATGCCCAGCATCAATCCCCCATAAAAAATCCTTGCAAAGCTTGGAGATTTTCTTGATTATTCCTTTAGGTAGAAGAACAATCATGCCCCAAAAGTTATACATGCCAAACAAGACAGAGTTAACTAACTGCACCTTGCCAGCATAGCTAAGGGTGCTGTTAGCCCAATGCATAATCTTGCTCCTGATTTTATCAATGAGTGGCTGGTAATGCTTATCAGTTAAAGTAGCAGAGAAAAGAGGCATACCTAAGTATCTAAAGGGCAGACTACCTTCAGAGAACCCAGAGGAAGACAGAATTAAGGCCTTCACTGGATCATGGACTCCCCCAAAATATATGTTAGTCTTTAGAGGATTAGCCTGCAATCCAGAATAACCAGCAAAAGTCTCAAGGCATCTAGCTATAGCCAAAACAGAGGGCAGATCTCCCCTTGTGAATACTAGCAGATCATCAGCAAACACTAAGTGTGTGAGTTTAAGCTTAGCACATTTAAGGTGAGGGGAGAAGCCAGCAGAGTTAGGGAGAGCACGAAGCATTCTAGAAAGAACTTCCATACAAATAACAAACAGATAAGGGGACAAGGGATCCCCCTGCCTGAGCCCACGCTTACTAGGAAAGAACCCCTCAATCCTGCCATTAATATTCAAGGAGTAATAGGGAGAAGTAACACAAGCCATCACCCATTGAACAAATATAGGAGGAAACCCAAATAAGCTCAGACTATCCTGCAGAAAAGCCCAGCTGACAGAGTCAAAAGCTTTGCGGATATCAACCTTGAGGAGGCATCTGGGAGTCAAGTACTTTCTGCTATACTTATTAGTCAGTTCATAAGCTAGCAGGGTATTATCAGCTATATCCCTTCCTGAAACAAATGCAGCCTGCTCAGGTCCAATAATATCATCTAACACCCCCTTCATTCTATTCACCAAAATTTTGCTCACATTTTTATAAAAAGTAGTACAGCACGCTATTGGCCTATAATCACCCACAGAAGCAGGGGTGTCCTTCTTAGGAACCAGTGTAATAATGGTAGAATTGGAGAATTTAGTCATGGTTTTCCTTGCAAAAAAATCATATATAGCAGCAGTGTAATCTCCCTTGATTATGGACCAACTGTCAATAAAAAACCCCGAGGAGTATCCATCAACTCCAGGACTTTTATTTCTGTCAATGGACTTCAGAGCACTAAAAATCTCATCCTCATTAATAGGTGCTTCAAGACTATCCCTAGAAAGACTAGTTACCTTTCTCCCATAGAACAAGTTTGCAGGCAACTGCTGAACAGGCATAGCAGTACCCAAGAGGCTAGAGTAAAAATCAACAAAAGCCTTTGCTACCTCCCTATGCCCAGTGCATCTCCTTCCATTAGTATCCTCAATCATCCCAATGTTGTTTCGAATTTGCCTATCCTTTATCCTTGAGTAGAAGTATGCAGAACTGCTATCATTAAAATTGAGATGCTCCACCTTAGCTCTTTGCATAAGCACACTCATTTCAGCCTTCTTAAGAGTGGTATACTGACAAAGAAGAAGATGCTCCTTAACAATAAGATCCTTGTCTCCTATAGAATTCTGCATTTGTATTTGACAACCCTCCAAGGCCTCCTTAGCCAGCTTAACCCGAGTTTTCAGATCCCTGAAGACACTAGTGTGAAATGGCTTAAGAGTCCCCTTTAAGTTCTTAAGCTTTTGAAACAGCCTAGAGATCGCATTGCCATAGAAAGTCTTCTGCCAACTAAGCCGCACAGTGGGGATAAAATCAGGAGAAGTAGCCCAACAATTGAGATACCTAAAAGGCTTAGGTGGAGCAACCGTATGGTTTATAGAAATGACTAAAGGGGAATGAGCAGACACTCCAGCAGGGTGAACAGTGACAGTGGCAGATAGCAAGTCAAGCCAAGCTTGATTCACCAGAGCTCTATCCAATTTTGCCCACTTAGGCTGAGTATCTCTTTTATTGGTCCAGGTAAAAGAACATCCTGTAGCAGGGTGATCATGTAAACCAGCAGCTCCCACACAGTTAACAAAGTCTTGAATCTCAGTAGTATAAGGCTTGACAAACCCCATATGTTCCTCACTATGAAGGACAGTATTATAATCCCCAACACAAACCCAAGGTTGAACAATGGAGGAAGAAAGCTCTTCCAAATTTGTCCATAAATCCTTTCTAGCCACAGCAAAATTATAAGCATACACAAAAGTTATCAGAATAGATCTCTGTGTCTCATAATGAAGCAAACTGCAATGAATGAACTGAGCATGTTTCTTCAAAACTTGCACATGAACCACTCTAGGATTCCAAAGAATCCAAATGCGCCCATTATAATGAGCCACATAGTTCTCAGCAAGGGTAAAACTTCCAAACTTATTGCACCAAATTCTATTAACCCAAGGAGCTTTGACATGAGTTTCTAACACAGCTCCACAGTCAACTTTATTAGCAATCAAGAAGTCATAAACCTCTTGTTGCTTTAGAGGGTCATTCAACCCTCTAATATTCCAGGAAGATAAAATCATTGAGTGGAAATCCCTGACCCATCTCCTGGATCAAGGCTATCCTTAGGAATGCTGCTATCCTCCTTCTGAAAATCAATAGGGTCTGATTCTTGTGAGAGTACAGAGAAATTATTCGTGCCTTCTTCCCTAAATTTCTGCTCCAGACTCACTGAAGCCATATCCTTTTTAAGAAAACTAGGCCGTCTCTTTGACTGAACCAGCTGAAATCCTTCACCATCCAGATGCTGCTGAGGTGGTGTAGTAAGGACAGACACCTCTACAGGCACAGGAACAGGAATTGTGACAGCTATTTCCTTTGGTACATAGACCTTCTTAACTTGCTGCTTACGACATTTCTCCTTTGTATGCCCAATCTTTCTACAAGAGTGACAGTAATAGGGAAGCCACTCATATTCAATACGCTGAAAAATCTTTCCTCGATATGGTGTATCCAGGGTCATAACTGTAGGCAATTCTGCAGATAAATCCAC
>JAIUZE010016580.1:0-46580 GCA_022085475.1 Heliosperma pusillum | reverse complement strand
CGATCGGGGCAATCATCATAACTGTGACCACTCTTTTGGCAAAAGAAGCAAACATAAGGTCGGTTGAAACATGCCACACCGGGGTAATGTGGTTGTCTACAACGGTTACATAAGCGACCTTGAGCTTGAGGAGGAGCATATGGCCAATGAGCCACGTTAGAAGTAGCTCGGGGAATGAAAGGAGCGGGAGCTCTTGTATTGAGGGAGGATTGAATCTCCTCTTGTTGGCATAAGAATTTGAAGACGAATGAGTAAACGGTCTTTTTCCATAGAAATTTGGCCTAGGAGTGAAGGAATGAGAGGGATTCTTCATCATAGCTTCATCCTTGATGGCCTTCATGGAGTTCTCGGCCCATAGAGAATCATCATACAATTCCCCAAAGGAAGTAGTATTTCTCCTCACTTTGCTTTGGAGTAAAGCACTAAGCTTGTTGCGGTAGTAGAAAGCTCGGTCCTCGTCATCTTTGATGAGCCTTGGAGCAAAGTGAGCAAGCTTGTTACACTCCGTGGTGAAGTCTTGTGCCGACAAGTCACCTTGCTTGAAGTCAATAAATTCCTTGAGCCTTTGTTGCTTGAGCTCATTGGGATAAGATCGGCCTTCAACTAGAGCTTTGAAACAAGCCCAATTGAAATCGGTTTCAAGAGTAGCGGCGGCACTAGTAATTGCCCACCAATTATCGGCTTCCCTTACAAAGAAATGCTTAGCGATCCTCACCTTGTCCTCTTCACGGACTTGGTATAAATCAAATTGCTTCTCCATTTCTCGAAAGCATTCTTATAGCTCGGTAGGGTCCGGCTCTCCACCGTAAGGTATAATCTTACTTCTAGCTATCTGGCTAGCCACACAAGCGTATCCTCCCTGGTGATTGTCTTCTCTACGAGGAGGGGCTTGCTCGGCATGAGCATTAGCCGCATCTTATTGATTCTTCAACACTTGCGTAAGAGCTTCTAGCATAACGTTTTCTACTAGTCGAGGTCTAACCATCTTCATAAGAAACAAAAACAAAACAAGTTAATCCTAGCATTTAGCATAAACAAATAGACTACCAAGTAAAGTCCTTAACTTCTACAAATCTCGCATTTATTATTTCAAGGTCAAGTAGTTTAAGTTTAGGGTTCACGTGTGTGCGTCGGGAGCGTTTAAGCTCTGATACCAACTGTGACAACGCTCGCGAATGCGGAAATAAAACGTAACAAGCATGTGATTTATATAGCGGAAAATAAGGTGTTTTTAAAACTTTTTACATGCTAAGATAAAAGTACGAGGAATGTCAAATAATTACAAACTAAAGTAGAATATACCACAAGGAGACGAAGCCTCTCAAAATGTTATCAAATATCAAAGTTATTAGCAAACTAGCTAAACAACGTCTAGAGGTGATTCATCCAGGCCAACGCCCGCTAGCTCACACCCGAACCCAAAATACCACAAGCAAAAATCCATCCAATCAAGCAACCTGTTCATCCATGAAAAACATGAACGCCACAGTCAGTGCGGAGTAACTCCGGGTTCTCCCAGCCATATCATAAATAACGAACTTAAACGGAAATACAAAAGTAGAAGCATGCATACATAAATATACATGTGAAATACGAGAAGGATAAATAGGCAATTCAATATAAAGATATAGGTACATGAAGTACAAAACCGTAACCATCATAAGATATATAGACTCGGGGATGACACTCTTAGGCAACCATACACTCACTAGGACTTGCATCTCACCATTAGCGGCATAAGTTTGATAAGATTGAGACTCGACAAACAAACCATGTCAAGTCATCCAACGATCACAAATAATCAATCACATAATCATCCATCCAAACGTACAAATACGTTGACAACACCTCTCACGGTAAATGACACGCAGTCACGCACTAGCACCGTGTACATGGCAAGTATGATTAAAATCGCATCCACGGGATAAACATTTCCCTGAACGCATACACGATTCAAACATTTCGTATATGTAGACTAATTTCCTCCTGGTAGAACGACGATCATAATACGGTCCTAGTCTAAATCTGGCCAGACTCTCGGAATCACATTTTCCGATTCGACATGCGATAAACATTTCGCATCCAAGACTCGGTCAATCATAGACGCCGAGTACCCCAAATTTAGTCAACCTTCACGAAAGAGGCAGAAAAGAGCACAAGCATCATAACAAGCGGTACGCTACATGCAATGACACCACCTCGCAAGTATACAACATTTGACGGCCGGGTCGATCAACGCAAAGCGTTCGCCTTCCAACAACGTCGTCATATGGCCACTAACACGTGCAATTAAGCACTAAGGATACACTCCCCGTTCCGAAATTCCAGCCTTACGAACGAAGAGGTAGCCGCGGGATTGAGAGTACAAAGCACTTAACAATTAGTGCTCAAACCGTAACATGTGTAAAACCGACTCAAATTGGGATATATGAAAAACCGTCACAAAACATGCAATACAAGCGAATGTAATATAATATATTCGAAACATTAATATTTAAAGTCATTACGTAAATTTATACGATAAACAAGCATGCGAACTATTATAAATTAAGATTTAAGAAAGAATAAGAAAATAACTCCAGCGGGATGTCAGCCGGTCAGGTGGACCGGCGGCCAGGCACCCGGCTGGCGCCTCATGAACAAACCAAAATCCATCAAAAATACAGCGAGTTCCCAGCCGGTCAGGGGGACCGGCGGCCGATTACCCGGCTGGGAACAACACAACATCAAAATACCACTTTCATTCTGTTGCGTCCCGAGCCGGTTGGCTGACCGGCGGCCGGTCACCCGGCTGGGAACAACAGTTCACCCGAGAACACTACACTTCCCATAAATCTTCAAGAATCAATTATAACTATCATCAATTACCAACAATCATCAACAATTATCAACAATTATCAACACACAATAACCATCATCAACAAACATCAATTCTATGAATACTAATCATATCCTAAATACGATTACTAACATAGAAAAGACATTAAAAACACGTAATGATATCGAGTAACCCTTCACCGTTACCTTTTTGCGTCTTCAATCCTCGTCGATGTCTTGTTCTACTAAGTAGTAGTCTTTGTCGAGGTCTTGAAGGTCACCACCTACAATTAGACAACAAAAGATGAATATAATTTCACCTTTGAGAAAGACGGATAAATTGAAAAGCGAGAAAGATGGTAATTTTATTACCAATTAAGATAGAGGACGATGAGAGGGAAACATTAAGACGAACTTTAGTGAATTTGAGCGAGAAATGAAGGAGTATAGTCGATAAGGAGCTTGATCAAATATGGAGCTTAAGCTTTGGGTGGTTACTTGGTGAGGAAGAAGGAGAAGTTGAATGTGAGGGAGTTTAGGGTTTAAGGGGTAGTATGAGGGACTAAGTGAAAATTCATGAGAAAAGCCAATAAACGTCTTAAGACGTAACTTACTTGAAATCTCGCGTAAAGTCCGAAAACGAACTCGGAAATTCTAAACTAGACACGGAATACTTAATTCTAAACTAAAACTAAATTTCGCTGAAAAGTATCCGTATAATATTTTTACTATAAAAATAAGGTACATTTGCGGGTGTTACAGGCAAAGTAGGGAAATGATGTACTTCATTGCATTAAATGTTATGTGTGCTTAATATTATTAAAATAAGAAGGGTACAACATTGCATTAAATGCTTGACAGGCGCCAGATACTACTAGTCGGGTATGAATTGATGGATATGGGTGTATTTGGTCCTTCTTAATGTGTAAGACGGATATATTGGTGATGATCACTATTTATTTACATATTTTAGGCTTCCCTTAGATACATAAGACTTGATTTATTGTCTTTCCTTGCTTGTTTCTATGCTACTTTAGCTAGAATATCGATTCTGCCGCTTCTATTATGTTTTAATACACATTGGATGCATTTGGAGCTTTTTGAGTTGGTATGGAGCATAGCGGAGTCAGATCGTAGAAGGTTAGGCACGGGAATCGAGAGTGGTGGAGAAGAAATGAAGAAAAACGAAGAAACAAGCCATCTGAAGGATGCTCGATCGAGCAACATTACTCTGCTCGATCGAGTCGGGCTGACGTCATGCTCGATCGAGAAGATTCACCTTTGCTCAATCGAGCAACCTAGTGTTTGACAGCTTTCGGATTTCCTAAATTAGTTTTTAGTTAATTAGATTGTTATTATAAAAGGAAAATTTTGTCTTTCACAATTAGGGTACGCTTTAATATTAAAAGCTCGAGTTTTGTTTGTTTTGCTACTGGATTGATTCATCAATACTATTGTTTTTAGTTCAAGCTTGTAATCGGTACTCTTTAATCTTCCTTTGTTATTCAATTAGTTACGTTCTAGCTCTTTAATTATTCTTTGTTAATCATTTCATTATTGTTAATCATGTTTACTTTATTTATTATCCTTGTTATTAATATCGTTATGAGTAGCTAAATTCTTATCTAGGGTTGAAAGGGGATCTAGGATTGTTAGAAGGGGTAGACTAATTAATTGAATTGCAATAACATGGTTATCATTTGATTATCGTTTTAAATCTAGTTGCTTAATTACTGGCCAGAATTAATTAACTAGTCTCACAAATTATGATTAACACCGACCGGGTTAAGACTAAGATAGGCTACGATAATTGAATAGAACTCGTTTAATGATAGCGATCGCATGTTAAATTGTAGATCTAAAAGGCATAATTGAATCGACCGATCTTGTGACCTTAGATAACTTTATTGCATGATAGTTGATTACACCCTTACCCCTGAATAATAATCCTAGTGAACCTGAGACCCTAGACTTTTAATCTTATTGATTTCAACCTTTTATTGTTATTGTTTGCTATTAGTTTAGGAACACAAATCAAAAACCCGCGAAATTGTTACTATAAAAGACGAATCTAGTTCAACAGATGAACCCGCGAAAGTGTTAGTGTAATGCCATTTTCAATATGTAAAAAACTAAACATGGGTCAACTTAATGTTACAGCCATGACCTTACAAATGGCCGACCGTTCTATTAAAAACCCTTTGGGAAATTTAGAAGACGTACCGGTTAGAGTAGGGAAATTTTTCATACCAGTTGACTTCGTCGTATTAGATATGGCTGAGGACGCCCAAATTCCTATCATCTTAGGACGACCATTCTTCCATACTGCGGGGGCGGTTATAGATGTTAAGAATGGGAGACTTACAGTAACAGTGGGGGATGACACTATCACTTTCAACTTAGATAATGCAATGAAACACCCCATGCTAGAAGAGACATGTCATAGGGTCGATATTGTGGATTTGACTGTTGATAACTGTCTCTATTTGTGTTTGAATAGGGATCCTCTGAAGATCGCCTTAATTTCCAGTACTGCTGAAGCTGGAAGCTCACGGAGTAAGGAAGTAGTTGAGATGGAAAAACTGCTGACAGGAGAGAAATGCAAGTTACAAAAGCTGTATAGCTTAGGTAACCCCCCTAAGGTTACCGAGGTAAAGAAACCGAACTTAAACCCCTCCCCTCTCATCTTAAGTATGTTTTTTCTTGATTCCCATGAGATGAATCCTGTAATTGTCAGTGCTAACCTATCTGAAAGCCAACTTACTAATTTCTTGGTAGTTTAATAAGACATAAGTATTGATGATTTACAAGGTATTAGTCCTGACTTTTGTATGCACCGTATTCACTTAGAAGAAGACCATAAACCTTGTAGGCAGGGTCAACGTCGTTTGAACCCTACTATGCAAGAGGTAGTTAGAAAAGAGGTGCAGAAATTGTTAGATGCAGGGATCATATACTCTATTTCTGACTCAAAGTGGGTCAGTCATGTTCAAGTAGTCCCTACGAAGGGAGGGACTACGCTCGTCACTAATGAGAAAACCGAGCTCATATCTACTAGACTAGTGACTGGGTGGAGGATGTGTATTGATTATAGGAAGCTTAATGTAGCTACTAGGAAAGACCACTTATTCCCTCTTCCCTATATTGACCAAATGTAAGAGCGTCTAGCGTGTCATAACTTTTTTTGCTATCTGGACGGCTACTCGGGATTCTTTCAGGTCCCCATTCATCCTGACGATCGGGAAAAGACTACCTTCACATGCCCTTATGGTGTCTTTGCTTACCGAAGAATGCCTTTTGGGTTATATAATGCTCCCGCAACCTTTCAATGTTGTATAATGGCTAATTTCTCTGATTATATTGAGTCTATTATGTAGGTATTTATGGATGACTTCAGTGTTTATAGGACCGATTTTGATAGTTGTTTAGCTAATCTGACCAAAGTATTACAACGTTCTGAGAAAAGTAATCTTGTGTTAAACTGGGAAAAATGCCACTTCATGGTAACTGAAGGGGTGGTACTTGGTCATTTTGTGTTTGGACGAGGCATCCAAGTGGATAAGGCTAAAGTGGAAGTGGTTGAGCAATTACCGTACCCGTTGAATGTTAAAAGTGTTAGAAGTTTCATTGGTCATGCGGGGTTCTATCGGCGCTTTATTAAGGACTTTTCAAAAATTCCTCAACCATTGACTAAGCTTCTCCATAAGGATGCCCTGTTTGTGTTTACTGATGAGTGTGTTAAGTCTTTTGACAGGATTAAACAAGCTCTCATCTCAGCTCCTATTATCCAGTCTCCTGATTGGATTTGTCGTTTGAGATAATGTGTGATGCCAGTGACTATGCAGTTGGGGCTGTTTTGGGGCAAAATGAAGAATAAGGTGCTACATGCGGTCTACTATGCTAGTAAGACCTTGGATGATGCGCAAATTAACTATGCGTAAGTTAGCTTGTTTGGGGGAGGCTATGTCTATACAGCTGATATTATCTATCCTTGTACTTTCTTTTATTATATTTTCTTTTAGTTACTTCCGATTTCCCTTTGTTAGTTGTGTCCTTTAGGTTGCTGTTGTTGGTTGTTGTGTGATTGTTGTGCTGTTAGCGTCACACTGAGGACACTGTGACATTTAGGTTTGGGGGAGAGTATTTATTTATGTTGTGTGTTTATTTCCGTTGTATGAAAAATAAAATGAAAAATTTACAAAATCCAAAAACATGTTATTTTATTAGGTCGAGTCTTGGTGAAGTTGAATAACAATGATGATAATTTGCATTGTTTCTGCATTTGAATCCGAAACAAGTTGTCCATGTACATTGTTTTGACTTACTACTTTTGAAAACAAATCTCATAGAACAAGTTTTGACCGTTTTTTACATACCTTACGCTAATTAGATTTGGCCATTTTAGTTGGTAAACCACTTAAAATTATGAGGTCTATAGAGCTTCATACGCCAGAAACATCAATAAACTGGTCTCATTGTCTTTAGGTTTATGAATGTGGTACTCCATGTGGAATATGTAACATCAAATTGCATAAGTGTGACATTAGTTTATTGATACTATACGCGTTCATTTGATAAGTACATGAGGAAAGACGGTTCTTACCGTTCAAATAAGCCTTACATTACCTTTTGTTTAGCCCATTTGAACATTTGTAGCATGTTTTATAACCCATCTAATAGCTACATTCCTAGAATTTGCCTACCTTATCGGGACAGTCGCAGTTGCATGCTTTTTCTTGTCTACTTGTTTACTATGGTTGGGTTAGGATTTTTTTTTTTTAAAAAAAAAAAAGAATATCAAATGGGTGTAGCAAGTACGTTGGCAAGTGTGTCATTTATTCCCTTTGTTGAGAAATGTTATGAAGCAAAACATATGAAGAAAAAAAAAAGAAAAAAAAAAAGGGGGGGAACAGAGAAAAAATATATGTTGCTTCATTTATTCCCTTTATTTTTTTCCGTTTTAGTTTAATTAAAAAAATGAAATGGGAAATAAAGATCATGATGGAGTATGAATGTTCAAGTTATGGTATGAATATGGACAAGATGAAGAACAATGTGCAAGAATGAGATTAATTACAGGGGAAAAAATGTTGGAATATGCATATTAAGAAGATGAAAGCAAATGTGGATGGGTCATGTACTCATGTGGATCCCTTAATTAGAAAAAGAAAAAGAGGATGAATGATAAACTTACATAGATTGATTATTATTATTATAATAATCTCAGTAGTTATAGGGGAGGCAAAGTAGGGAAATGATGTTCTTCATTGCATTAAATGTTATGTGTGCTTAATATTATTAAAATAAGAAGGGTACAACAGTGCATTAAATGCTTGATAGGTACCAGATACTACTAGTCGGGTATGAATTGATGGATACGGGTGTATTTGGTCCTTCTTAATGTGTAAGACGGATAGCTTGGTGATGATCACTATTTATTTACATATTTTATGCTTCCCTTAGCTTAGATACATAAGACTCGATTTATTGTCTTTCCTTGCTTGTTTCTATGTTATTTTAGCTAGAATATCGATTCTGCCGCTTCTATTATGTTTTAATGCAGATTGGATGCATTTGAAGCTTTTTGAGTTGGTATGGAGCATAGCGGAGTCAGATCGTAGAAGGTTAGGCACGGGAATCGAGAGCGGTGGAGAAGAAATGAAGAAAAATGAAGAAACAAGCCATCTGAAGGATGATCGAGCAGAGCGATCGAGCAACATCACTCTGCTCGATCGAGTCGGGCTGACGTCATGCTCGATCGAGCAGATTCACCTTTGCTCGATCGAGCAACCTAGTATTTGACAGCTTTCGGATTTCCTAAATTAGTTTTTTTAGTTAATTAGATTGTTATTATAAAAGGAAAACTCGTCTTTCATAATTAGGGGACGCTTTAATATTAGAAACTCGAGTTTTGTTTGCTTTACGACTGGATTGATTCATCAAGACTATTGTTTTTAGTTCAAGCTTATAATCGGTACTCTTTAATCTTTCTTTGTTATTCAATTAGTTACTTTCTAGTTCTTTAATTATTCTTTGTTAATCCTTTCATTATTGTCAATCATGTTTACTTTACTTATCATCGTTGTTATTAATATCGTTATTAATGCGGCATTAGTGAAAGTATCAATAATTACGGCAGAAGTAGTGAAAGTAACAATAATTACGACGGGAGTAGTGAAAGTAACACTAGTAATAACGAATGTAATAAAAGAAACAATACTAACAATAAAAAAAAGTATATACGAACAATTAGCCGACCAATTGACTGAAGTAAAATATTAATAGTGGAGTATTGAATTGTCTAATAATTTATTTTATCATAATTTTAAGATATGTCATAAGAAAATATATTGATAATAAATTTATGAGTTTTACAACTTTAAAGTATATATTTAATTAAAATAAATTTTAATGAAAAATATAGGTAGCCCAGGAGGAGCCGGGCACCAATACTAGTGATGATAATAAATACAAAACTTTTAGTATTTTGTAAGCAACAACTGAGTGATTTACCCGTTTTAAGTTTAAGACGGATACTACACGTCTTAAATGAGATTTTGTGACATATTATAAGCGCTTTTGTACAAATATTTGCATAAATTTACATACAATTGATCAAAACATTCGTTAAAATTTCGTGAGCAGCAAAAGTGGTAAATAATCTTCCTAATTTTGTCTAGCGGTGAACTTAGGCCCCTTAGATTTCATATGTAGCAAGTTAAGTTCCATAATTTTAGTCTAAAGAGTATTTGTTATAATTTTGATCGTAATCTGATTTAACCGACCCGAATCTATGCACAAAATGTAATATAAGTAGGACCCCGTAAAAAAAATTTCTGGATCCACCACTGATTGGAAGTGTACTACACTACGATGCATGGCATACTAATCTCAAAACTCAAGCTTTGTTGTTCATCAAAACACATAAATCAGCTCCATGGATTTCTTATTTTTACAGGGTTTTGGAATGACAACTTTATCCTTTCAAAGTTCATTGAAACATGCTCTAGAATCGGCTTTTCGGGTTACGGGCACGTTGTTTTCAGGCATAAATATAAACCCAGTATATATCTTTTCAACACTATGATCAAGTCTCTATCTTTGCACCAATCTTCTGCTAAAGAATCAGTCATTTTGTTCAATAACATTCGAGTAGCGGGACTTGTACCCGATAGTTATAGCTTTCCGTTTGTACTAAGGGCGGCGAGTCGGGTTTTGGATGGTAATGTGGGGAGACAGGTACATGGGCAGGCGATAAGAATTGGGTTTGAGGAGAATGTACATGTTGCTATTGCTCTTGTCCAGGTGTATTCATCATGTGGGTATATGGACGATGCACGCCGGGTATTTGATGAAATGTCGAGGTTGAACGATGTTGCGTTGTCGAATGCGATCATTGCTGGCTATGCTGGTGTTGGGGACATGGATAGTGCACGGGAGATATTTGAAAGTACGAGGGAAAAGAATGTGATTTCTTGGACTAGTTTGATTGCTGGCTATGTACATGTAAAGAGGCCGGAGGAGGCTATTGAAATCTTTCATATGATGAAGGGAGAAGATGTCGAGCTTGATGAGATTGCGTTGTTGGCTACTCTTTCAGCTTGTGCTGACTTGGGTGCGCTCGAATTGGGTCAGTGGATCCATGGCTTCATTCACCAGCACAACATGCGTATGACCGTTCGTCTTTGCAATGCTCTAGTTGATATGTATGTAAAGTCAGGAAACATACCGAAGGCTTTGCAGGTTTTCGAGAGTATGCCATGTAAGACTGTTGTCTCTTGGACGACAATGATAGTAGGTTTGGCGTTCCATGGGCTAGGAAGGGAAGCATTGGAGATGTTCTCTCGTATGGAAAGAGCAGGAACTAGGCCAAATGAGATCAGTTTTATCGGAATTCTTTCCGCCTGTAGTCATGTCGGGTTAGTTGAGTTGGGGCGCACATATTTTAACTCCATGAGCTCAAAGTATGGGATTGCACCGAAGATTCAACACTATGGTTGTGTGATAGATTTGCTAGGGCGTGGAGGTTTCCTACAAGAGGCGAAAGATCTGGTGAGAAGGATGCCCTTCAATGCTAACGCTGCTATATGGGGATCACTTCTTGCTTGTGCACGAACCCAAGGGGATTCCTCCCTTGCTGCAAAAGCTTTGCAACATCTATTAATTTTGGAACCACATAATAGCGGAAATTATACCCTTCTATCCAATACGTATGCCGCCATTGGAGAATGGAGTGAATCTAGGTTGGTTAGGAAAACAATGAAAAGTATAGAAGTTAAGAAGTTGGTTGGGGGAAGCTCTATTGAGCTTAATGGTTGTATCCACAAATTTGTTTCTGGTAGTGTAAAGGCAATGGAAATCCATGAACTTCTTTTGGGGATAAATCAACAGTGTAAGATGGAAAGGTGTGGACAAAAGAAAGAGGATCATTTGTTGACGGAATGAGAGCTCGTTCTTTATTGTCGACCATCTAAGATTTTGAAGCTCGTAAGCACGCGGTAATACTTCTACCTCAAACATCTGATTTCCTACACATGCACAGCTGCCACAGGTGGCCGTAACGAGGTGAGAAATGGTTTGGCGTGGCATTCCCCTCTTGAGGTGTAAATTTCGAAACGTTCAAATGTTCAATTCTTCAGCTGTTAATAAACTAGCTTCACCAGACACTAGACCCTAGCTTCACTCCATCCTCACCAGCCTAGCTATGAGATGCTAGCTTCACTCCATTCTCGTTATTTATACGAGATATGGCTACATGTACCAAGGCTGAAGCCTTGAATCAATGAGATGCTAGCAGCCTATTGTTCAGTGTTGGCTGCATAAGCAACCTTTTAAATGTCTCAATCGGATATGAGTCTATTGTTCGGTGTTCAGATTTGAGTCTTCCTACTTGTAAAGCCAAGTTACCGGATTTGCTATATCATAGCAAATGATGAAGGTACAAAATTTCAGGTCTAACTTCGATCTCAGGAATCATTGGTCGGGGGCTGATCGGCTTTGTGCATAAAAAAGGTTAGCATGTTAGCTGCTTAGGCTTGGTAACACGAGCTTGTGACGTGTCACAAATTCTCATTTGTGTTTTATCAAGATTTTCCAATCAGCCTTAGCAATAGCACCTCTTGTTCTCCTCATTCTTATGTTGTATGGCTAATTGGGAATTAGGGAGTTGGCAGTAGTCTTGGCACAACTTTTGAGCTCTTTTTTTTTTTGACAACAATATAAGAACAGCCTACACTGCCTTACGGGCAACATTGATAGCTATTCTATTACAGCTCCTAAAATAAACAGTTAAAGATACAACATTAAAATTAACTATATTAACGATGCTAGGTAGAATAAGGACGGAGTAATGGCCATGACCACTTGAACCCGCTTCATAACCACGCTTGATTTCTAGGACATATCGCTTCATACGAGCCACAGAGAAACAATGACAAGGTGTACTTCCGCTCTTACGAAAAGAACGAAGAAAGTTAATGAGATAGACAGGACGACGAAGTCTGCCATCGATGGAGATAAATCTCCTACACCTTAGGAATCGAACCCTTTGACCATAAGACCAACAGATCAAGAAATCCCACATGCACAGAAGGAAGAACATAGGCAGCCCTTTAACCATATTCCAGCCAATAAGAGTCAATAAAGATCGACTTCTCGCGAATCTAACCCACCCATCGATGCTAACTATCTCCGTAAGGAGGATTATTAAAACTGAAAGCATAAAACTAGTAAAGATCATGATAAATTTGAAGCAAACCACCGCCTCCAGCCCAAACCACCATCACTGCCAAACCCGCAAAAGCCAACCCGAAAACGCCAAATCAGAATAGAACCACTCTAGACACTGAAAACCCACACCAATCCCAACAGACCGGCCGATCCCAAGGAGTCATCACCAACATACAAACATAACCAAAAAACCCAAGGACAAAGGACAAGGTCACCAACCATCCGATCACCACACCCACCAGACAAGATGACATTGACACTACAACCTAATTAGCCGCACATGCAGCAAGACGGAGGTGAGAAAAGATCGATTGATGGGGGAAGGGGGCGAGGGGAGGGGGGGACACCAACCGATCCATCCTCACCAAGAGACACATAAACAGGACACCAAGATGGGCTATACCCATCACCAACGACCGACAACCAACTCATCTAGGATAAGGAAAGAGCATACCAGGGGTGGGGAAAGGGGCGAGGGGAGGGGGGAACACCCCCAGACGCATGCACGATCGATCCTAGCCGGGGCAAATAAAAAGATGAAGGATCGGAGTGATGACGACCAAATCCGACATGACCCCAACAAACAGAAGACGCATGCACACAACCAAGATGACGCCAATGGAAACGGAGGATCAATCGGATAAAAATGAGTAGCCTGGACAATGGAATCTAAAAGATCGGAGAAAACATTCTCGCCGGAGCCAGGCCGAGGAGCGACCCAAACTCCGACGAGAAGACGGTCAGCAAAGGCGGGTGAGTGAGGGGTTAGGGAGAGAGCGGTGGTTTCAGAGTGTTAAATATTTTGGGGTTTTGCTTTGTTTTTAGAGAGAGGAAAAGCAGAGAGAAAGAAAGCAAAAGTTATATCAACAAACTTTTGAGCTCTTTAATACTTTCAAAATCAACTTAGTATGTTTCATTTATAATGCAAATTACCAATTGCAAGCTATCATTTTTTTCAGCTAGTTTCATTTAAGACGGTTATATTCGTCTCTCCGTCAGGTAGCCTCTCACAAAGAGGCAAGTGGGAGAAGACGGATATACCCATATTCAATAAAAATTTGTACATCTTTTTGAGTAAAAAACACAATATGTTGCACTACAGGGCGCAGCTTAATTTATGAGCACATTTTTTCATGCAAGGCTTTCAACAATGTCGGTCTTTTAATACGATCATGAGCTAGGGCATACAAATCCATGGCAACTGGGGTGCAGGATTTGTGATCATAATTTGGCCCAGAATATTGTTGAGGCTACGATTTTGGATAACACGGATATGAATTAGTACCTAAATATGGGTCTAATAATAAACGGTTACAATATTCACGGGATTTGAAGTTGTTGAATCATTTACCAAAATAATGATTAAATAACAATCAAAATGGGGTCAATTCACGTGGCGTATTTTATGAAACACGGCAACCCCCAGCCGTGTCCAAGACAAAACACACCAAAACTGGAATACGCCATGGGGGACCGTGTCTTCCCTTCCTGAACTCACCATGCAAAGTTGCCTATTTCTTCTGAAATACATTTTGCTTAAGTAAGTTTTATCAGATACAATAGGAACTCCAAAAGCACTGGAAGATTAAAAGGTCAAGACAACGAGCAGCGAGCATTACAAACAGACGCAGTGACAATAAAACATCATAAAACCACAAGCCAAACCAAAAACATTGAACATGTTTTTAATTTAAAACTAACAGCACACAACAAGGTTTCATCACATAGAACCAGTAATAAAGAAAAATTAAAGGTAACTAAGAAGAAAAGCGCTGGAGTATATTATCAAGTCGCCAATTTTCCATGGGGTCTTAGCAGCTGCTATTGTAGGGGAATTACTGCACACAAAAAAACACCAATTCATTACATACCATCCCATATTATTGACTCTCAGAGTTACACTAACCATTTATTTCCACAATCAAACCCTCTAGGGGTTCACAATACGTTGGTAACCATATAACATAGGCTTCCAAGCAAGAAGTCACGAGTTCCAAACAGACTCTATAACGCCAAAAATAATTGATTTGGAGTGGTTTTGACTTTTGAGAAACAACGGTAGTAGTTTCTTCATAAAGCAACCAACCTCCGCTCGGAGAATGAAGAATAAATAGAGGAACCAGGAAGCATAAAAGAAAAAAACAGTCGTTCAAAAAAAAAGTTCTCAATGTACGGGGCACCCATGTATGGGCGCAACCTTAATTCTTATGTATTGCTCATTTAGTTATAGTGTTGATGAGTTGATGGGATAGAAATCCTTGGGAAACTGTCACACATTAAGAACTAAAAGACATTAACACTGTCTCATAAGTACTGTTTCCAACAAGAAGATAAACACAAAGAAAACATATTCACCTGCTGGGTTTGCTGGTAATTTCCATATCCAGCATAATTTCCATAGTACATGTTAGGGTCCTGGGGAGCTGGAGCATATCCATAAGCATCGTACCCCTGACCATATCCATAATATGCCCCACCATACTGGGCCTGGCCTGATTGTGTCTGAAAAAAAGAGGGAAAAGAATCAAAACTAATCAATCACAGCAGAAGCCGAAAAAGCTTTGTGGCGCTGAAGACCACCGGCCAAACCTGTTTAGCTGAAGGAGTACGGCCCCATGAGAGCCGAACATTTTGGGATCCTATCTGCGCTCCATTTAATGCAGCCAGTGCTTGCTCAGCAGAAGCTCTAGATGTAATAAAGCAAAATACGATAAGTTTCAAGCACTAGGAGTATAACTTGTGGAGCAACAACTAGCAGTGAGTATTTCACTAGACAATTGTATGCATAATTGCATACAACCCATCCATTCACCATACAATTATATAAGGAATACAGCGTCACATAGCTAGGTTGGTTGGTTGCATGATGCAACTATCTCATGTAATAAATCAATTATTTGTGTAAAACTATTATAGCAGCCAAAGTAGCAGTTCTAACCTGTTAGCAAACTGCACAAAACCACAACCTTTGCCAACTGGTATTTTCACATGAACTAGCTCACCGTAAGGACTAAATGTTTGTCTCAACTGATCATCTAGAACACTGGGGTCCAAACCACCAACAAAAATCTGCAACCGACAGGTCCAAGTTTAGATATCAACAGAAGAGAACTGTCAGCGGAACAAAGATGTCAGAAATGATGTACCCACTGTTGTGTTAGAAGGGTCAACTTCTCCGGGATTTCCCGATGTACTTTGGTAAGCTGGAACTGCAACAAAAGGAAAGTAAAGCTTAACAGCGGAATACAATCAACGGCCATACCAAGTCAAGATAAACTAAAATGGCTTTCACAACAGTGAAAGGGAGATTGAATCTTCCCCCAAACGCACTAACATCATCTACAATAGGCTACAAGATACGAATATGTAATTATATAGCACAGAACCCAACCAGCGTGAACAGAATCAAGACTTTTCTCTAAAACATACAACCTGACAAAAACATAGGAAGTAAAGATCAGTGGCGCTGCAAGCAGGTCTTATGAAAGTAAACAATAAAGGAGTGCTGTTCAACGAGTACTACAAGATTCCAGATTATCAACTATTAAGAATTTTTTTCTCAGGAAAAAAAGCATTGTGGAAGTTGCCTTCTCTATTACTTAGTGAGAAGATAGTTGGTCAAAAAAATTCATTCAATGTTCATTTTGGATCATCCTGAAATTTCATGTTAATGTTTTTTATACAGAGGTAAGAAAGCATACATCTGACCCTCTTATAAGCAAGCCTTTGAGACACTTTACTAATGGAGTTGTTTGCAGGTGAAAAAAGAAAGACCGTATATTAGAAAGACATGTAAAGCCAAAAGGTTCCACAATTAAAACATAAAATTCCAGAGTTCATGTCTTCACAATGTGCAACAGATCGACTTACCAAGGATGCCAACCATGATATCGCTTGGTGAATAAAAAATATATACCATGATGCAACTATCAACAAAATATCCTGTCAAAAGCTCGTAAGGAAAACACGGGCTAATTGTGGACATAAAAAGTTCTCACAAAGCATCCTTTATTTACTAAAGCAATAACCAACAAAGCACTGTTATTGATCCTCAGCATAAAAGGCTAACGTCTCCCATGTAGAGCCTTTCTTAAAAAATTAATGTATTTAATATGCTGATCTGATTATGCACTAAAGTGTGAACTACCTATAACTGATGATTAACCAGCAAATACGCCATCAAACTTCCCCATTATCTACAATCTACTAACAAACGAATTACGAAGTCCATAACTCTTCGTACGTGTTATATAAACAATTCATTCAATCTTTAGAAATAAAAACAATTACTCCCTCTTATTCAATATATTCTTCCCCTTTCATTTTGGCTCTTAGATTAAGGAAATGAATTTTGACCACACAAAACACACTACCCCACACATAAATGAATTTAGACCACACAAAACACACTACCCCACATCCAAAAAAAAGAAATAGGGAAGAAAACATAAATAACCGAAAAAGGAAATAGAGAAGAATACCATGAATAGGAGGGAGTATATGATTTTGCAACGTTCATTCCCCCCATAGCTAAGTGCGTGACATGCAATTTATTTTCCTTAACCCATAATAATTTAAGCTTTCTGTAATTACATGTACAAGTGTACAACAACTTTAGGCACAAGTAGATTAATGTATGTATTATTATCGTACCAAACAATATTGTAGTCGTTATAATCATTGACGAAAAACTATTGTAATGTTACAAACATTTGTTGCAATGTTACTACTAAATTCTGCAAATGAACTGTTTCATATAATATCCATCGCGATCTAAATGTTCAGTCTGATGAAAAATATTCAAGTCAAAAAACTAATACAAACAATTTATTCAAATCTCAAAATCAAATTAAAACATGCAGTTTAAGACCATAACAGTTTAACAAAAGATGAAAAACCAAAAAGATTGCAAGTTCACATACGTGATTGTCATGTTAAAATAATCAACGATAAAATAAATTTTACCTATTCACATTTTTAATACGGAGTATATTATTAATTAAAACAATACCCGCATGAAAAGGAGACAATAACTTGAGAAAGGAGCATCATTTAACTTATACAGCAATATTTAGAACTATTTAAAAGCAGCCGTGCCATTTACGTGGGTTTAACACTAGTAAAATTTCAGAGAGATGAACGAAACACAGGCAATGCAGAACTTAGTAAGCGGTCCAAATTCAGAAGCCACGGTATCAATTTAAACAAGGAGAGGGACCTGTTAGGCTACAAAACTATCCAACCAATCCAACCAAAAAAAACGAATATGCAAAAAAGATACATCCCAAATGCATCATCACAACTCACAAGTGACGACAAAAGTCACAAAACAACTCTCAAAAGTCAAAACAAGAACCACCAAGCCTGGCGATACATCAACACAGCAATTAAGTAAAAATGCGCAACCACCATGAGAAACTGATTAGATTTTAGAATAGTGTACAGATGCTCCCATATAAAGTACGGAAAATTCCCACGGTACCCTCTAACTTTGACGTTTTGCCCGAAATACCCAAAAATTTTACACGAAAAAATTTGAGTGGCCATAACTCGGGTTTACAAACTCGGAAAATGACGATTTTTTTTTTTCAAATCGTTCATCTTTCCGAGAGCTACGATTTGAAAAAAAAATTAGTCGTATTTGGATTCCATGGCTAGGAGTTTTTGTATGTCAAAGTTTTTTTTACCGAACAAACTTTGAGTGGCCATATCTCTTGGTCAAGAGTTCAGAACTCGCTAATTTTTTTTTTCAAATCGTAGTTCTAGGAAAGATGAACAATTTGAAAAAAAATTTGCCATTTTCCAAGTTTGTAAACCCGAGTTATGGCCACTCAAAGGTTTTCGGGTAAAAAAATTGGGTATTTCGGGCAAAATGTCAAACTTGGGGGGTACCGTGGGAATTTTCCATATAAAGTAATTGTAAAATATGGCAGATAAAAAAAACAAGAATTAGCATTGAACAAAGACTTGTGCTGGAGTGCTGGATTGGAGAAGTAAAACTTAAAGATACAGGTATTATAATTATAGTAAATTACTATACTTCGAACATGGAACAAAAAAACAGTATCAGAGGTAGATGCGGCAGCTCGGCAGATGTTCCCCATTCGAAAGGTCACGGATGTTCGGCCGTCGGCAAGCAATGCGTCCGTATTTTTTAAAATGTTGCCAAATTTGTTAGTTCTTTACTTCTTTTTGGTACATAGAACTTGATAATTTTTCATGCTGCCGTTCTTGTTCATTCTGTTATAGCATCTTTTTTCCACAAATAAATCCATTTTCAAATACAACTATTTGATTACCCTTTTAAAAAATTTAACGGTAGTTAGGATAAAAACAAATTATGGAATTATTGAAAACTTATGGCCAATGCTTTGATCTATTTATCCTTGTATCTAAAACATGACTAATCTATGGGCGTTATTGAATCAGAAATAACTTACGACCTAAAATACATCCAGTGACAATCTAAATTTAACGTAACTGGTTGGGTTTTGCACCATGCTTTCCAGAAAGGCACAAGCCCAAGTGCCAACCAGAATTCTAGAGAGTGAAAAATATTTAGAAAAACATTCGTCAAAATAACAGCTCATATGTAACTCCAAATAGAAATTAAAGCTGAAAGTTATAAGACGAATTTGAAAATATGAGCAGGTGGTTCTATAAATTACAGCGCTAAATTGAATATAAAGTAACGATTTTATACTCACTAGTTGACCTTTATAAATGGTATGAGAAAGGTAGTAGAAATACTAATTTGCAAATGTAGCATAAAAAAATGCCACAGCTGAGGGGAAAAAAAGATATTGAAGTTACGATATTATTAAATGACTGACCTAAAATGAGGCCACGCACTAAAGTGGAATCATTTCGGCTGAAATCACATCCAGACCCCCAATAAGAGAGCCTCTTGGTGTCCTGCTTTGAGACAATATGAGGGTTTGTAAGTCTTCTCCACAACTTTTTATTATAATATCGTTCCCATCTCATAAACCTAAACCGGAAGGCAAGGACTTGATAGATTAAGGAAGTTAACGACTTCGTAAAAAACAGAAAGGGATAACTGCATAAGGGGTTCAGCTATCTTCACGTGTTAACTCAAATCTATGGCAGGCTTGAACATGTAGACAGAGCATATAAATACATAATTCAAAGTTTCAAACAATCCAGCATTCACACACAACAAGAAAATCAATGCAAGCTTACCTTTCTGCTGTACAGCAGCAGGTTTCTTGCTAGCAGCTGGACCAAGTCTCATGGGCCTAGTTGACAAAATAGCTCCATTCATTTCATTCATGGCACGTGTTTGCTCAGCCTCATCTCCAAATCGCACAAACCCATAACCTTTTGAACGTCCTGTTGTTTGGTCGGTAATGACCTTAGCACCCTTAACAGAAGAATAATGAGCTCGGAATGCTTCTTGAAGAACGAGATCCGTAACATCTGCCGCAAGATCTCCAACAAAAAGTGTGTGATCTGGGGAGTCATCTTGGCGCCTTTGACCAACACCCAGGCTTGCCCAGTTCAGTCTAAAAGCTTGCTCTGTTTGTGGCATCAGTGCACCATTGAAAGTAGCTAGGGCCCTCTCTGCAGCAGCACGGTTAGCAAATTCAATAAAACCATAACGTTCTGATTGATTAGTTTGTTTATTGCGGATAACCTTCACAGATTGAACCTGCAAAGCGTAATATGCAAACGACATGTTACCACACGTATTCAAACCCATAACATTTTATAAGATTACTTTTCGCAGAATTTTTCCAAAACAATGTTAAGATCGTTAAAACAAACTTTGCCAAAGAAAAAAAAACTTGTCCCAATAGTAGCTACAATATAGGAACAATCAATAATCTCTCGACACGAAACCAACTTAACAACTTTCCAACCAATCTTCATTACTCAAGATAAAGATATATGAAAACCAAATTTCCCCCAACATATTCACAGAAATTCCGAAGATAAAAAAGATCAACACAAAGCATACCGAAGTCTCTTTCAAAACAGTTCGAATATCAATGTCTCTTCCTCTGTTTGCCATCTTTGATATTAAACAGTATTTGTTATTTTGGTCCTAGACTAGCTTTAGCACTAATAGCATCACCAATTTCCAAAAATCCCCAATTCACCTTCTAGATTCAAGAACATTACATTTTTCCCCATTTTCAGCGGAGTCACAAACTCACTATCTTACGATGGAATTCAGCAATATATGATCCATTATAATAGAAAGTTTGGCTCTTCATAAAATTGTGCAAGACGGACTTGGGGATACAAGTTTATAAAAAAAAAAGAGTAATTTGTATCCTAACACAAGGAAACAACTCTCACCAAACCTGCATACAGACCGTTTTAGTCGCTATGGTAGAGTCTCGTTTCATAGCTTTGTATTTGAAACCGATTGCATTATTGTCGCCTAAAGCCAAACCCTAATCATTCTCTTTACTCATTACTCACTCAAATTTCGAGAAAATACATTACATAGAGCAAAAGCAAGTAACTAATAATTTTCAGTTACAGTCAAATTAGCCAGTAACCAACCACATCAACAAATAAACTAGTACCGAAAGAAATTAATGGGTCAAATTTCGACCCGTCTTAATAGAAGAGAAATATTCGTAACTAATAATTCAATACGTTTGATTAAAATATTGGTACCTCGCCGGAAGCGATAAAACAGTTATAGAGATAATTCTCGTCCATCCAATACTGCAAATCCCCGATCCAAATGGACCTGATCTCATCTTGATTGGCGGCGGGAGACGCGGCGGAGGGAGGCGGCATGGAGTATTGAGGCGTCGGCTGACCCCACATCTGCCCAGCGGTGGCGGCGGCGGGAGGAGGAGCGTTGTACGGCGGCGGCATCATCCATGGTTGCTGCTGTGGTGGTGGTTGGCCGTAAGGGTGAGCTGGAACGCCGCCTTGTTGGGTGGGGTCCATTGGTGGTGGGACCATTCCGGTGGGTGGCTGCATCATTTTTTTTAATTAGGGATTTCTGGTTCTCTCTCAAGGAATAGAGTAGAGAGAGAAAGATAGTGCGAGAAACTGAGTGAAAGAGGGATACGTTGGGTGTGACGCCGTTTAATTTATCTTGCTGCTAATTGGCCTATTGTGTATCACAAATTCTGATTTAGCACGAGTTGTTACGTCTTAAACTTAAAACAGGTCAAACCTCTCTCACAAACAGCAAGTGGGGGACAAGTGGGAGAGATTCGACCCCAGACTTTCTTAGTGAGTATTGTATATTGTTATGGACGCTTTGGTTTAAATCGGGTCAAAGCTGTATAAATCAAACAAAAATGTGGAGTAATTTATAGGAAAAAAGGCGGCTGGTTAATATCGACGACGTTTTAGAAAACATCGACGACGTTTTCATTAAGAAAGACGAAATTGCCCTTATTCACTTACACCCTATATCTCTCTTCTATCTCTCTTTTCTCTCTCTTCTCTAATTCCCCTAAAATCAAAAACAATTAAATTGAACTAAAAAAATTAAAATCTTGCAACAACAACAATTTCCCTAAATCGATTATCATGGCGAACGAACACTCTTCGGTATGCTTACATATTAATCAAATTTTAAGTTTGTCAAAAAAAAATTCCCGGAATCCGTTAATTGTTTGTTTATACTTATTTAAGTTAATTGATTTACGTAACGTCTTAGTTAGTTAAAATTCAATTACGGTTTTTTTTAAAACAATTAGGAAAAAATATCATGGTCAGACGAAGAACTGGATGTCATGGACCATGGCCAGACATCCATTTCACACGTCTGACCATGGACAGAAAATGGAAATGGAAGTCCAGCCATGGCCAGACATCCATTTTACACGTCTGACCATGGTGGGACGTGTGAAATGGACATCCAGCCATGGCCAGATCTCCATTTCACAGGTCCCACCATGGTCAGACTTGTGAAAAGGATGTCTGGCCATGGTCCATGACATCCCTTTCTATGTCTGACCATGGTTATGAAACTCAGTTTTTTTGTCTGACCATGGTGAGATGGTATCGATTTTTTATAACCCCGATTAATAACATTTTAGGTATGTAGATCATGATTTACTAATATATGTTAATTATTTAATGTCTAATTAGCGCCGTATTTGCATTGAACAGGACTCGTTTGAGGATTTCGGGAATAATAACACTGATTACAATCTGTATTTTGATACAACGTTAGATTTTGTTACCCGTGATGATGCCTTTAATTGGGCGAGTAGGATTGCAATGGATCATGGTTTTGCTTTGGTTAAAGCAAATATGGGCCAAAAAACAGAAGAAAAGACGGGTTGTTGGCATCTTACTTTCGATGTTCAAGGTATGGTAGACCTCCTCCAATTGATGATCCTGAGAAGCGTCGTAGGTCGAATAAGTGTGGATGCACTTTCCGTATCCGAGCCGTGCAGAACTACCCTCGGCAAGGTGGCGATAACGGTGCAGTTTGGAACATAATCACCGCCGAGGATAAAGGGTTTCACAATCATGAGGAAGTGGTTTACAAGGATGGTGATCGTCATTTTGCGGCTTTGGATGACGAGAAGAAAGCGTATGTGAGGCAACAGGTTAAGGCCGGTGTGCTTCCAAAAGACATAAAAAACGCTCTTCACCAAAGAACGCCGGGTAAACCTCAACCGTCAAATAATCAGATATATAACGAGACCAAAAAACTGAGGCGGGAATTTAGGGGTGGAAGGAACACGGCACAACAAATGTTTGCTCTTACCGTTGAAGCGCATTATTTGCAATGGCATGAGAGTGATCCTGAGACACGACAAATCTCTCATATATTCATGGCACATCCCGTAGTCGTGCAGCTATTATGAGCCTATCATTATGTTGTGCTCATTGATTCGACTTACAAGACAAACACCTACAAGAATCCACTGGTTGAGATTGTCGGTGTTACCCCGACCAGGAATTCGTTCCTAATTGGTTGTGCACTTGTTCCTACGGAGTCTGAGGCTTCGTACACGTGGATTTTGAGGCGGTTGTCGGACATTCTTGCATGTGTCTTTGTTTCCCCTACCGTCTTCGTCACCGACCGGGAGTTGGGTTTGATCGCCGCTCTTAGGGAGGTGTTTCCCGGTTCTAGTCATTTCTTGTGTCGGTGGCACGTGAACCGCACCATCAATGCCAAAACCCTGAACATCTACAAGACGGAGTGGTATAGAGATCTTGTCTACTATAATACAGAAGCGGGTTGGGTACGGGTTATCGATGCATTAACCGTGGAAGAGTTTGAAAGAGCTTGGGAGTGTTTTCGCGTCAAGTGGATTGCCTTAGGGAACTATGTTCTGAGCACTTGGGCGATGCACAAGGAGAAGTTTGTGCGATGTTATACAAACGATGTCCTACATTTCGGTAACACGTCTACTTCCCGTGTCGAGTCGGCTCATTCTTTACTTAAGTCATGGTTGAAAAGTGCGAATTTGACACTTGATAGTATGTGGTCGAAGATGAATGACATGCTTGAAAGTCAACACTCGGAGATTATAAAGGCACTTGAGGATTCAAGGAGTCGGCCTCGTATAACCAGTCGTTTGTTCTCATTGTTGTTAGGGTCGTGTCGACGAAGGCAATAGGATTAATGAAGGAGGAGCTTCAGAGAGGTCTTGGTCTTGGTGTCGGGTTAGAGGAGGGGTGTGGACATGTGCTTGAGACAACTCATGGCCTACCTTGTGCATGCAAATTGGTTGATTTGAGTAAGAGAGGTATGAGGATCCATGTTGCGGATGTTCACGTTTTTTGGAAGACTTTCGTATTTGATAGTGTTGATCAAATGCGAGAACTGATGATGATGAGTTTGATGGGTTAGTAGTGGAAGCTAGAAACAGTGACCCGGTTTGTCGTTGGTTGGTCTCCAAAAGATGCGTAACGTCCTACATCCGGAGGGCGAGGAAGTTTTGCCACCTCCTATTAATGAGAACCCGAAAGGTCGTCTTAAGAAATTCACGACTAGGAACAAGTCGTCTTTCGAGCATAGTCAAAGAAAATATGGGACACCTAGCACCGATATATCTACTGCTCGTACTCACTTATTCGGGGACTTTCCTCCAGGACCACCTTGTGCTCCGTTAGAAAGAAACTACACCATCGACCTTATCTCTACTTCGGCTAAACGGTACGGCGTACCAGAGGTGCTTTGGGGCCAGTTCGATGGTTGGATAGATGTCGGTGACGATGGTCACTGTGGTTTCCGGGTTATATCTCATGCCCAACGGAGGCAAGAGGGCGACTACCTTCAGATGAGGATATGGTGTGGCCGAGAGCTTAGGAGCGACGATGTCTACAAGAACTTGTTCGGTACTCATCCATCTTCTACGACTGGTTTGACAGGATTTGAGTCCACATTGAGGCGTGTCGAGTTCTTTTTGAGATCCCATGCGGTCCGGAGCATTGGATGTGTGGTGACCACTTACTTGCATTTGCAACCACCTTCAACTGGACTATTTGTGTAATCGGTCATTTCCGTCGCGACAATGGTGAGAAAATTTGGGTCGGTAGTTGTGACCAATTTTACCACTTAGGGCTTTGGTTCCAGGCCAAAAACCCTTTGGTGTTATGTGGATTGTAAACTACCATAGTCATTGGATGCGGTTGCATTCAAGAGGGCCGCAAGAGGATGTTGCCATGCCACCATTAGGAATTTCATCAATTCTATTTTGTATGAAATTAACCTCTTCAACATCGTTTATAGGCATGAGGGAGGAAAGAAGGAAACTAGAGGGAATGACAAGAGAGATTTTAGAGAGATAGTAGATGAGATAGTCAGTTGTGTGAAAAATGATGGTGTAGTGAGCTCCTTAAATAGAGGTGGGGCTTGAGATTGGGTCCGAACACAAAATAATCCAATAAAGTTCTGAAAATGATGGGACAATTCAACTGACAACTTTAATAAAGTTCTGAAAATGATGAGACAACTCAACTGACAACTTTAATAAAGTTCTGAAAATGATGGGACAACTCAACTAACAACTTTAATAAAGTTCTGAAAATGATGGGACAACTCAACTGACAACTTTAATCATTAATTAAAAACTTGAAAATATTACAACGATTTTTGCAGAACCAACACTTAATCTGACTTAAATACATTTCATCAAGACTCTTAATACGCCAGTTCAAATACACCAACACTTAATCAGTTGAATATCCTTCGGATGAAGAACCATTAGGCCTATAAAACTCCTCCTCTTCGTGATATGGGCCCTCAAAGCTGACACCAACAAGCCACCACCCTTATATAACGGTGGTGCCACCTCGCCGGGAGGTATGCCAAAAAACTGTGCCACATCCATCTTCAACCCCATCTCTTCCCTCAAAGAACCCGCAGCAGAGGTACCCCGCACAAACACCCTCGTACCAAGAGGCTGAATCCCAAGAATCTCCTCCACATCGTGAAGCGTAATGGTGATCTCCCCGAAAGGCATATGAAATGTGTTCGTATCCGGCTGCCACCTCTCTATGAAAGCGCTTAGAAGATTCTCATCCAAAGCTGTTGTGCAGCACATCGTCAACCCATTCAACCCAGTCAGCTGAAACCTCCTAACAACATTAGCAAGCACCTCCATCTTCCCTAACCCATCCACATAACTCAACCTCTCGTAGCACTTAATAAAGGACCTAGCCGCCTTGGTCTCGGTCGAACTACTATATGCCACATGCCCACCAAAACTCCGTAACACCGAAATGTTATGGGGCCCAGCAGAAACTGGGGCTCTAAAGAGCCAATCAGTGTCGCTGCGCAGCTTCTTCCGCGGCTCTCTATGTGAACCATTCTCCAACCTAGAATAGCGGCCAAAGGAGTCTCGAGCTAACCTCTGAGACAACGGTAACTCCGATCTCAAAAAAGGTACGGACCGCTGAACCATATCCTCCTCGCCCTCCGACTCATCGTCCACCAAACCCTCGTCAACTATATCATCTTCCCTATAAACGTCGTCCGCTTCCTCAAACCCCTGATCGATCTGAGGAACACTACCTCCTACCTCTTCTGACCTCTCCCTCTCAGAAATACCGCTACTAACGGAATTAGATCTACTACACCGAAAAACAATACGACGCTTTTGAAGCCGTTACTCTACGGTTCACCGTACGATCTTCGGGAACCATATATAACGCTCTTTCCACGATCTCCCATCTGCATTAGACAATTTAGAACATTCAAATAAGCGTTAATAATATTCCTAAAACATATTATCATCGAACAAATTAATTTAATCAACTTAATTAACAATTTATAAAAATATTTCAAATAACCCATGCACGAAGTTTTAATCAAAAAATTCAAATCATGGGCGAGTTTTTTTCTGTGGAAATCTTACCATGGAGGGATGAAAAAACTGGAAATCCCACCATGGTTGGACAACCAATTCACACGTCCCACCATGGTGGGATGAAAATTCTGAAAATCCCACCATGGTTGCACGTGTGAAATGGTTGTCCAACCATGGTGGATTTCTAGAATTTTAATCCCACCATGGTTGGACAACCATTTCACACGTCCCACCATGGTGGGACTTGGGGGAAAGAAAATTCCCTCATAGGGACGTGTGAAAGGGTCGTCCAACCATGGGGGAAATTTTTTTCCCTCCAAATCACACCATAGTTGGATGAAGAACTCGGAAATAAATTCGATTATTTCTTTCTTTATACAAACAACAACAAACAAATCAAACAAAAACCAATAACAAACAACAAACAACAAACAACAAACAACAACAAACAAAATACAACAAACATAAACATCACATAACTATAAGATTTTACAACAAATTAAACAAAAAAACAAACAAAATATTATACACAATGAATCAAAAGATTAAACTAAGAAATTAAACCAACAATGAATCAAAAGACAAACTAAGAACAATCTATTATTTTAACTAAAACTTTACAAATTAAACCAACAATCTAATTTAAGTTACAATAAATCAAAAGATTAGTAAATAGATCTAAGAAATTTAAAAAAAAAATTGAAATCTTACCAAAAATGGCGGTTGGCGGTGGCGGCGCATGGGGCAACAGTGGTCGGCGGCGCAGCAGGCGGCAGTGGGTGGTGGCTGTGAGTGGCGGTGGTGGAAGTGAGGGTGAATGAGTTTTGGTTTTAGTTGTTTATTTTTGGAGAGAATAAGTTTGTAAAGAGAGAAAGACAAGGGCAATGCTCGTCTTTTTTATGTCGATGTTTCCTAAAACGTCGTCGATGTTTTACAACCCGGAAAAATTAACATGTTTGTCTTTTATGTACAAGCGCCATGATATTAACTGTTAACTTTTTAGAAACAAATTTGCCACGACTCGCTATTAGTCTTGTGTTGAGGCGTAGATGTGGGCACGGGTTGTCTCTGGTCGAGCTCGATTGGTGATTAGTCTTGTGTTGAGATGGTCACGGGTTAGGGTTGGTAGTATCAACCATAATCCCGCCCTAGGAGCTGGGCAAGTTGAGATCGAATCCATTCAGGTTAGACCTTGACCTTGGTCGTTGACGAGTTGAAGTCGAGCATGCCGAATCACATTTAGGCTACTGCTAAGTTGAAGTTTGAAAAAGATTGAAGCCCAAATTTAAAGTTTAAGGGAGCTTTCTTGGGAAAAAAACATCAACGGGGGTATGGGCCCTCAAAGCTTGGTCTTTTTCTTGTATTTTAGCTAAGAAAATATTATTCCACCGAGATTTTCATAAATTATAACTATTAGGATGGTTTTTGGTGACAATGGTGGTTTATGACTAGTTTTGATCCCAATAAGAGTGGATAAGCTTATGGTGGATTGAGGAGGATGAAGGGCGAGTCATGGTCAAGGTCGAACCGGAGAGGTTCAGCCATGACCTGGGCTGGAGTCGAGCCTGTGTCCAAGACGGGTCAAATGGGTTTGGGAATGGAGCTCGATAGTGTTGACTAGCTTTAGTCATGTTTGCGAGGATATATAGTAAAATCACTAGTTGTAATGGTTGGGCTGAAGTCAGGTCTGAATCCAAGACGGGCAAGTGGGTTTGAATTTTTACTCGTCTACAGAAGCAGTTGGGTTTGAATTTTTACTTGGGTTGGAATTCTAGACGAGGAGACATTGGTCGTGAGTACTTTTATTTGATAAGTAGTGATGGAAATACAGAGTAATAAAATAAATAAAACTCAAGAATTAATATTTCAAATGCTACTTCAAGAGTTCAAGTCTAATATAAAATGAAAGTGAATGGTATTTCTAAAATTCAGAAATGCCAGTTATCAATTGACTTATTTTTACATCATACACGCTACACACAATACAAATTCCATCCGACGCGATCTGCCACTGATAAAGTGAAAGTGCAGGACATCGTGGCTTGATGGGACTTGAATATCCGATGGATGCGCTTCACCAAGACTCAGAACGCAGAAGGTTCGAGGACTTAACCAGGCCTTTTACGTAATTGCGAGTTTCTTTGAGCAGCTAGCTTGATCATTGAGGTCTCTCTTTCCCCCTCCATAAAATAATTTGCTCATCTTTGAACAAGATTGGAATGCAGGGTACCAAATCCTGAACTCATTTAACAACTTTAACATTTAATCCAAACTGATAACACAAAGAAGAAATTCAGGAGAAGAAACTTACCCTTAGCTTGACACCAATCCTTTTACAGCCACTGGTTCCGACATGGGTGCAATCCAATCTCACCACTTCTTCAGTTTGGAAGGCATCCCTCACTTTTTGCACCACATTCAAATACACCCCATTGCGAGCTAAAAGAAGAGCACGATTCAATCAGAAACACAATCCCAAATGATAATTGCAGCGTCTATGATTGTATTTAGCTGAGTACATAGCATTTCATTCCTATTCGCAACTATGACTGTTCAGAACTAGTAACATTTTTTTTAATAAATAATGAATACTGATGATTGCTTCATTGATGCGAATTCTTGACGCAATCATTATGGGTCACCAGGGGAGAGCTTCTTTGTTGTAAAACATGGGTAAAACTGTATACATCCGATCCCCCCACCTTGCCATATATGAGTGTTGTTAAATTACATTGAGGTAACGTTGTTGATAGTTTTGTAAAGCATTCGCATTCACCAGAAAGAAGTAACTTACTAAGTTTCATGAGCGGGGAAGAGTTCAAACCCCGGTTTCTAAACTCTTTGGTTTCTTCAAAAGTCAAGCCCTCAGCCACATTTTTTACAAGCTTGGGATATATCGGAGCACGAGGCTTCCAAAGCATTAAAGGAACCAGAGGTCGATTTTTGGAATCATAGTGCCTACCCCGATACAGAAGTAGAATGTTTAGATGACGATAAATAACTTTCCCACCTGATTTGTCCTGCATAGAGAATAAAAAAAATGGACACAAGAATCACAATGACGAAGTTTGATAACTCTGACATAATAAAGAGGCAGCCAAGCTATGTTATTCCGACTCTTCTAATTCCCTCACGTACCCGTGTTCGACACTCGGCACTTGGACGTGGGTATGACACCTGAGCACCTCAGTTTAGACCAAAATATGCATACTTTTCATAAAAGTAGCTGAGTCCGACACTTGGACACGCACCCGTGTCAGATACTTCTAAACAAGTCTGAGTCATAGCAGCCAAGAGCCGAAAAAAATACAGCCACACATTAATACCTCTAGGTGAAAGCAAACATTGTCCATATCAAGAGTAGGTAACCCCAAGCATTTGATTCTCACAGCCTCAGCCCTACGCCAATGATTGTGAATGTCATCCAGCATATTATGCGTAACTCCATCCTTCCCTGGCCAAAGATAAAAAGAAGCGGCCATCCTCAGTAAACTAAATGACACTATAATAATGACTCATAGAGCACGAAACAGGCTTATCAGGCAAGGACTACAGTATACAACTTACATCTCCATCATTTGTTTACCTGAAAAATACCCTTCACAAAGATATATAAAAGTAAACGAATGATTGGGACTGAAGGAATATAATGGTAAGAGTGCAAGAGTAATGATAGGAGGGTAGATCGAAATCTAGTCAACTGGTAGCCTGATTCCTAGGCGAATAATACTCTATCTCTCTTATTTCTTCTTTGTACAACTCCATTCCTTTTTCCACTTTTTGGTTGCCAACTGTTAGGGGTTGTCTATAATCTATACGTAGACACGTAGGGTTGTAAGAAGGCAATCATTCACTATGAAATATGTATACGAGTATTTTTTAAGGAAATTTCAACGATGGTAATCATGTTTTTCCTTCATTATGTCTCTTAAATGACCTGATTTATGACGGTACTATAGCAAGAAACAAAAACTGGTGTCATCTCCTCCTAATTTCGTAATCCTAAACATTAAGCTTACATCTTTATTTCACCTGTTACTATAACTCTATAAGTTCATAATTACTAGTTTATAACCTACCTGCTCCAAACTTTCCTCTTCCCTTTGTCTGGATACTAAAAACAGGTGGGGGGAATAGCCAATGTCATTTTCCCTCCAAGTATTTCCTACATTAGAAAAATGTATCACTCTGTTTCCCTCGGACCGCAGTTGCTAGCTAAAGAAGCTATTTATGCCTAAAAAGTAGCAATCCTGACTGCGGGAGCAGACCTCCCTCCTAATCCTTCCATCTAATCAAAGCCTTCAACATTTACACCTACATCTGAAATATTGCTTGCAGTGTTATTTCCGTAGCCCATGAACACAACATTCTTATTATTTGTGATGTTCACCCTTGAACGCATAACTATTCATACTGCTATATTGCCCAAAATCAGATACGGAGTAACATTTTGTCGGTAACAGGTTGTCGCCCCTATTTGGGTACAGGCATAGGTCACTAGAAAACAACCTCATTGTCATTGCAGAAGAAAGGCTGCCCACGTCCGATCAGTCGATCACCCATCCATTACCCTCATTCACTCTTTTTAGGCATCAGGGTTAGAATGATTAATGAATTGCCTAACCACCCCCGAGATGCTATCTATACATAATACAGTAGCAAGTCAAAGCTCAATGTTTTTACCACTCTCGATAAATTGATGAAATGACTAAATCAGTTCAATAAATTGATGAAGCAATTGAAACACACAGATACCCCCCAAAAATAATGGCATCAAGACAATTGACTCAGAATTATTGGTTCCGTATCAAACATTACCAACTCCTACATCACTATCTCACGCATTCAGCAGCAAATCAGCAATGACAAACTTCAGAAAGAAGAAAGCCAGCGAGGAACCGCCTACTAAGCCTGTCACCCTGTCACAGAGAGGTTGTTTCCAAATAACCGATTGATAATTACAACTCCGCAATACAACAAGTGCATAATTGCATACCATTTGTCAATTCAGTGTGCAATTTCTATATTTTTTCTTTCATAAGACAATAAAACCATAGTCATGTAAAGTAGTACTCCGTAGTAATCATGTCTAACTTAATTAACACAAATTCTCGTGTAAGGCCGCTTTGTAAGAGTTTGTTTGTTTATTTTAAACTAATATTTCCTCCATTTCATTCAATTCTATACATTTGCTTTTTGGACATTACTGTATAAGTATGAAAATTGTCAATACAACTTCTAACAGAATAAAAGATAGTCAGAAATTAAAAAAAAAATATCATTGATAGACGTGTATAAAGCAAATGATATAGGAGTAAGTATTAGTGTAAAACCGCCTTACGAGAGACTTACCAATGTTAATCTGTCGGTTACAATCACTATGCCGATAGTTTTCAACAAGCAAATCAACTTCTTCGTCAGTTAAAGCATCACCCAACACTCTGATTTTGTCCTCCTCCCACTTGGCCCTCTCTGAACCCGCATCCTCGACCGGGGCGCACGTGCCGGTCCATTTCCGATCGAGCCGGCCCGGTCCGAATGGGGAGAAGCTAGGCGGTTCACGGAAGCTAATGGGGTTTGCTGACGGGTCGGACTCCGAGTATGAGTATCGGAAGTCAAAGGGCAGGTCTGAGTTTACGGGAATGTGAGGGGCATTTTGGGGATTTAGTTTGGGGGTAATTTTTGGATTTGGAGGGTTTTGAAGGAGAGAGAAAGGAGGGTCTTCGTTGAAGGAGAGAGAGTGGGAAGAGAAGGATTGGAGTGGGAAACGACGTCGTAGTGATGATGATGACAGTCGTAGCATTGGGTATCGAGGTTGAAGACGTAGCAGTTGGTCTGGTGATGTCGAATCTATATATCTTTTTTACCTCTTCTAAAATGATTCCTTAGGAATAGTGTTGTAACCTCCATCCGCACCACGTCCACACCCTACACCAAGGTGTGAGTTAGCTAGACCTCTTTAATTTTTCTTTATCCTTTCCCAATCATTTCCTCATTCTCTTGCTTCTCCTCCATTCACTTGCCCTCTTTCACTCTCCAACAATCGATTTCCCAATCACCTTTCCTATGTCTTCTTTTTCTTAATTCCTAATCTATCTATTCACTTTACATTACATCTATCTATCTATCTATCTATCTATTCCCCTTAATAAAAAGTGAGCAACATAAGTTACTGTTCAAAATGAACAGTATCAAGGAGCATCACTTTGGCTATTTTGCTATGTAAACGCATCGTTTTGTGTCACATAAGCAAACTACATAATATTTCATTTCCTTGTCACAGCCTTTGTCCTCTATCTCTCTTACGCTATCTTCTACATTTCTCTAATTATTACTCACCCACTCCCTCTACAATCTACAAACCCTAAACCTAATCACTCCAAAAATAACCCAAATCCAACTCTCAAACCTAATTCCATCGATGTTTGACAAAAACGCGAAGGGAAAGCCGCCGCCGGCAACACAGTCAAAGCCATATCAGATCAACTCGGACGACTGACGTTGTATGCGAACTGGAAATACGGGAAATCGGAGTTAAGGAGTGACGCTGACGCACTTATTGTGGCAACTCCAACGCACTGCCGTGGTAATGCCATCAGTTGGAAGATATCCCGTAAGTTCTTTTCTTAATCTGATTATTAATAACATGAAGCATTTTATAGCTTTACTGGTTAATTAATCGTAAACTCATAGGTTAGATGTTGGTATATACGCTTGCTATAGGAGATGCTAATGCAAGGGTTTTATCGGAATCAAGTTTGAAATTCAACCGACCTTGAAAGGCCTTATTGTAACCATCTGCCTTATCGAGAACACCAGTATCAGAACTCTTTGTACCTTGAAAGGCCTCGTTTTAGCTTCTTTAAGGATGTCTAAGAGCATGTTTGACCTAACTTTTAGAAATTGTTTTTGTTTTTCAAAAGGAGTTTTTTGATAAGCTAATTCTAGGAAAAATTGGAAGTGTTTGGGTATAATTTTACCACAATGTTTTTCAAAATGAGCTTTCTTAGCTAATCGAATGAAAAATGCAAAAGTTATTAATAAAAGTATATCAAGATGGGTCTCTATTTGTAGAGAATTAAAAATTACGAACGAAAAAGTATTTATTTTATTTTATTAAAATTTTTATAACATCCAATTTTTTCATTTATGTATTAAATGTCATAAAAGTACAAGTAGAAACTAGAAGCACCAAATTGGTGCTTCTACTTCTAGGGGCTTAAAAAGGAATATGAGCTTTTGAAAAATACTTTTTTACTTACAAAAATTGTGTGTTTGGCCAAGTTTACGCTTTTAGTGACTAAAAGCACTTTCAAAAACCTGGCCAAACACATACTAATACTAATAGCTTCATCATTACTGTACTTCCTTGGTGGCCTTGTAATTCTTTCCTAATGTATAGTTTTTACTTTTGGAGAGGTTTTTTTTTTATGGATTTGGAGTTCGCCTAGGTATTACTCTTTCAAAAACTGCTCATTTAGAAATTAGAGGACAGCTTATTGTCCTCCCACAGTTCATTAGCTCAGGAATGTCTTCTTCCGTTGTTTCGCCATGTTTTTGTCTTATTGAATTAATGTATCCACATCTTACCTTCACTGTGCATTTTGAGGCAACCATAGTATTTGCGTACTAATTTAGTGATGACTAACTCAACTTCTAAGTATATAGAAGTTTAATATGTTGTCAATTTTGCTTGCGGTGACTGAATCCTCTTACTTGGAGGTGAATCTCCCAATGACTTCCATATGAATGCTTTTATACATGACTCTATTCTCCACCAATAATACAAATAATAATATTGATATTGGAAATAATGGACATAGAAATCCCTAATAGTACAAGGTAGAAGTAGCACAAATGTGAATATAGAATAGAAAGATGGATCATGATACATCACTTTGGGTTGTGGTCTGTTTATGATTTGTATAATGATTGAATCTTTTGGGTTTTCGTAGCTGGGCTTCTGTTTTGATGAAACTTGGAGATATTGAGGTTGAATAAAATTTATTTGAGAAAGGGTGTTAGCTGAATTTTATAGATATTTTAGCTTAAGAATTTTGTAATGATGAAGTTTAATTGTTAATTAGCGTGTGTTAATGGAGTTAATGAGGTTGGATAAAGGTTATTAGTCGAAATTGGGTAATGAGGTTTTTGACTTTTTCATTGTGCCATACAAACTCAATTAGTGAAGAGTAAAACCACTGGTTGCTCTTTGTTTTAGAATCAAGTTTTTTAAAGATTGAATTTTAGAATGTTTTTATCGGTCGAGTGGGAGCTTTATCCGTTTTAATGATTTCACATAAGTAGTAAACTTATACCTTTAAAGTTGTTGTTTGTTCATTCGTAAAAACATGATTTACCTTGGAAGTTTTGAGGTTTTGACATCTATTAGATGGAGATGAGAGGTGTTGACACTCTGTTGGTTGATACTTTGTATTTTTTTTGGATACACGTGAGGTTTGATGAATTAATAGATTGGGAATTTGAACGGTGTTAGAAATAAAAATGCACAGTCAGAGGAGAGTGTAGACGATTCAACTTTCTGTGGAAATATTATTTACAGATGGTTAAGGCCGTTTTGAGGTTGTGGTGACCTGTATGAGATAGTCTTATTTATTGAGCAGCTTCTTAACCTTATAAAAAGTGAGGAATACATGAGGATTTAGGTTGGTCACAGTCTCATGTGTAAACGTGTATACTCTGGTGAAATTGATACTTGATTCCCCCGTAAGTTGGCATCCCCTTTCCCCAAGTCGCTAATGCTATTCAGTTTTTGAGTTGTTTGTTTAGCCCCTATTAGCTTTCTCCCTATTGTGACAAATGAAGAAGTATATTACCTAATATTTAAACAACTATATTACCTAATAATTACATTTGGATAGCTACTTCCCAATTTTACCCTTACTACTACGCTCTCTTTTTCCTGCTTAATATCTCCCCATATGCTCGCTCTTTCATATGCCACATGGATGACAATAGACTACCTCGCTAACGTGATTCACTTTCCTACCCACCATCATTGGTAAGGGTATAAACTACTGTGTTATATTTCCGATTATGATATGCTGGCAATGTCAACAAGTTTATCATGAAAAATGGTTGATGGGCCAACGACTGTAGGCCAGGAAGGCTTATGATTTAAAACTTTGATTTAGAAGACCGGTAAGGGAAGGATGAAGGGGAGAAGAAGAAGGAAGAGAGAAAGATGATAAGAATTCAATAGCTCATGAGCTTTCTATTAATTTGAGGTAGTGATTGTGTACTCAACATATTGACCACCTTACTTTTCATTCTATCCTATATCTAAAGGTGAAGGAGGAAAATGAGGGGAGGAATGGAGGATGAGAGGGGAGGAGAGTACATGAGAAGATAGGAAAGGTGAAGATATGAGAATGCCGATAACCCCAATGACTTTTGCATGATTTAAAGTAATGTTTTTCATAATTTTGAAGAAAAAATCCTAAGATTTTAACTATTTTAGTGTAAAAAAGCTGACTCTTCACAGTTCAATTGTTTTTAACCAAATTTTAGGGGCGATCGCTATGGAGGTACTTGACTGTTGATTTATATACTTCACATATGATTGATTTCGAATCGTAGCCAGAGGTGTGTATTGACTTTTTCCATTTCATGCTCATAGGGGGTGAACTACTTTTTTTACAATCTAATTTATGCCCATAAGAAGCCACCTTTTACTGTTCTTTTTTCTTCTTTCGGATCGTAACCAGAGGTACCTTTTCATTTTTTTGCTTTTTGGGTGTTCATCTATCGATAAGTGATGAATTGAAAGCTTCATGATGATTATAAGTTTGCTGGAATTTTTCAATTTGTGTACTGAACTACTAAATGATACGTTGTCTATTCTCCCTGGGAAATTTATCTAGGTTACATGTGGATTGTTCTTTGTACTTCTGTTGTGCAAATGAGTATCGTGTACTAATGAATGTAATTAAATAAGTATTTCTTGAAGGTAATCAAGTAATGATTGTCCAGAAATGTGATGGTGACTTATTGGCCTTAATTTCATATCTTTTTAGACTTTGCATACTCAATTGGTGTAACAAATTTCAGTTCATACATTTTGTATTTTATATCCTGTCATTCTTTTCATTTTTACCAAGCCTAAACCTCACTATGTATAGTTATTGCTTCTTGATCCTTATGTTGTATTTGTCCATTGTACATATGTGAGTCGACAACGGTAAATATGACGGTGGTTGGCTGAAGTGGGTGAAGCAAGGGAGAGGCGCAAGATTAAGGAGGTGATGCACCAGGGAAAGCGGTGGTACGTCAGGAGTAGTGTAATGGAGGCGAGGCTTAAACTTTTTCTCAGTTATATCGTACAAGTTGGAAATTATTTAGAATTAGCGGGTTAATTTAACGTAGTTTTGTGTGAATATGCGGTGGTAGTCAGGAAAATATGGTCATTTAGTTTACCATAGTGATCTTGCGTGATAGAGAACTTTTAGTCTTTTACAAAATAATGATATCAAGGGATTTAATTTTTGAAGTGTTCCATCAATCCCTACATAAAATTACAGACAGTACTAGAATGAAAAGTTTGGTTATGTAATTGTAGCATTAAGATATAATACACGTTGTACGATTTTTAAGTTGATCCAAACAATTCTTTTAGTTTTCTTATATGCGGTCCATTTTTTTATACATGTGTGCCCAATTATCGAGGTATATATGCATTTGATTGTAGTATTAACCACTTATCTAGGTTCTTTTGTTTATAATCTCTTATCTTATATAAAGACTTTGGAACTGACTTGGGTAACGTTCGATGATCCGGCAAGACCCGAAATCAAGCTCTAGAAGCTGTCAATGTGGACTCTTTGATCCTGTGACCATTGCCAGAAGCAAGAGTTGCGGAACAGACAAACAAGTTGACCGGCTATCACAATCAAGGTAAAATGCGAATGTGCATTTGTGTATAGTTTATACTGTCTTTGTTCATTTCATTCTATATTTTGCTTTTTGGGTATGGTTCAACTTGTTAAGTAGAACTTTGATGATTTTACGATAGTGTGTTGTAGGGAATGCTTATGTGTAGATCTATTAGGAGAATTTGAGTTTTAAATGTGTTCATGAGCTTGGATTTATGCTGGTGTATTTTTTTGGCAATTAGTTTCATTTATGGGTGTAATGTTAATTGTTTTCAGCCACAACTCACAAGGGGTGGACATTGGAGCATATTGCCAAGGTTTTCAACCCATAACCAAGGTAACTACCATGTTTTGGAAGACAAGGCGATGATGATAGGAAATAAATAGAGCAAGAATAGATCAAGTGCTGCATATAGACAAAGTAGATAAAACAATTTATAGAGGTGTGCACTATTTTTTGTACAACTCTCGGGCTCTAAATATGTAATCGCAATTAGATTTTCGTTAATTTTTGGAGGGAAGTTGTATTGCTGTTGTTGGTTAAAAATTTAGAACATGTTTGACATAAATTCTTAAAAATGAGTTTCTATTTGTTGGGCTTAATTTTTTAAAAGTAGTTATCAAAAACTAGAGGCACCAAATTGGTGCTTCTGTTTTTATGGGGAAAAAAAGGGTTTTTAGCTTTTTAGAAATGTTTTTTTGTAGCTTTTAAATTGTGATGTGTTAAGTCAAAAAGTGCTTTTAAGTCCAAAAACATTTTAAAAAGTTAAATTAAACATACACTTAGCTTTCTCATGCTCTTAAGTGAAAGAGAGGGAGGGAGCAATACAGAAAGGGTGAATAGCTAAACAAGGGTGCTGCAATCCGACCGTTAACAAGTATTCTGCAATTCGACATGCATCCTTGGAGTCTAAACTGTTTTATGTTGCTAAATTTGAACAAGCTCCAAATAAACTGCTAGGCGCAAACAACTCACAAGTAATACTACCTTGGGGTATCGTGCGCGGAGCGCGCGATACAACAACTAGTTACAATAAATGTGCCTTACCCACGTTACTGTTCAAATGAACAGTGGTTGAGTGCTGCGTTTTGAGCTCCTTCGGCTTTCAGCTCAGCGTTTTAATCTTCCTCATTTATTCAACTGTTGCCCTACCTTAACCCTAGCTTCCTCCATCATACGCACACCTCTCCTTTTAGGAATCAATTAATTCTTGACAGTTCCAGAAACCCTAAAATTCATGATTCGAAATTATGCCAATCAAGTCTAGGTTCCTAAACAAAAGGTTCTCTTAATTTTTGTTTTTGTTGAAAATGTTTGGGTAATCATCTTCCTGAGTGTTGTTTTGCTTTGATTGTAGTTATTTTATCTCAACAAATTACATTTTAATTGATTATCACTGTTAGGGTTTCAATTTAAATGTGATTTCTTGAGATTAAGTGGGAGAGGAGGAGATAATTGGTTAGCATTTCATAAGTTATTTATAATTTCATTTAATTGATTCCTTAACTATGCCAGCAAAGACATAGTTAATCAAATTATTTATTAATTTAGGTTTTTATTTATTTGAAGGATTAATTTTGGATATCAGCGACAACCTCAACTATGCCAGCAAAGACATAGGGCTCAACGCCTGAGAACATGGCAGCGAAATAGGTAAATTTGCATCGTTTGTTGAGCAACTACAGTTCAGTTTGTGTTATGATTCATGCATCGTTTTCTGTTGAACTCAAAACCCGTGGGTCCTTGCATTGCAATGGCGGGATATTGCAAAATAGAGGGGTATGCATCTTCCTTATACTATGCATTATCTTAAATTATCAGGGTCTCTCTTACTTAAGATAGATAGATAGTTGAATAAAGTATCAGAGTAGGACTCACTATTTTTGTATACCATACTTACCATCACTCAATAGACAAGAGACTTTGATCTGAAGTGAAGATGCGTGGGGACACATTTTTTATTCATAAATTGGGTTTGATTGTTTGAAAAGTTCAGATTACTCTGAAGTGAAATAGAGGGATGTTTACTTGAATCGTGGAAACCCTGTTGTGTTTGTTTGAAAGAGTGTCGTAGGAGGGGGCCAAGGGACATATTCAATACCCATATATTTGAGCAATCATCAATCAACAATAGGAGGGGGCCAAGGGGCATTTCTCAGCAATCAAAGGTGGTTGAGAATATAACATGGACATTGGATTAGTATCCGATAACAATAATCAGATTGTGAAATTAAGTTTTGGGGCTTAGAACTCTAAGATAGGCCAGACCTTTGCGCATGTCATCAATCAATCTATTTTACTTACTTTTCCAGCTGTGCATTTGAAATACTACATTTCAGATTCGCTTTGATGTGAATATAAATGCTTTTGGGTATACTGAAAGCAAATAGGTAAATGTTTTGACTACAAGACAGACACTAGAAGATGCTCAAAGGTTATTTGGTTTGAGGATAGTTATGTTCTATTTCTCATTTCTAGGTACTTTTGGGAACGGTTTAGTGTTCCCTTTTTTGGGTATTATTTTTGTTTGATGTTGGATTTGCTAATGATTGAATTGGTGGTGTTTAATAATTTAGGGTGGTTGCAGAACTAAAGACAACTATAACAATGAGAATTATGTTGATGCTTTGATAATGTAGATCACATAATTTTATGACGTTACAAAGATAGAAAATGCGGTGATAATTTACCTGCGAATTCTTGTCTTTATTGTGCTAGGCTTCAAAGATATTGAGGTAGTGTGCTCGGCATTGAGTGTGTTGAGGTAGTGTGTTTGGTTCACAAAACAACAATCCTACTGCTACCGGAGAGGCAAACTTTTTTTTTTTAAATGTCCTTTTTATGCCTTTATTCACTTGTAGGGGTCATGTTCTTGCTTCTAGATTCCGTCTTTTTTGTCATAGCCTTTGGTCATTTCTGACACTATATAGATAACTTGCTTCTTTCAAATTCTATGGACGTTTTCGTTAATTGTGTGACCCGCGTCCGTGGTTCTGATAGTAAAGGTTGGCACAAGTTGATACCAACAAATTTTATAAGGAAGAAGGATAGGTCTCATTTTGAATACATTTCTGTCTTATAGGCACTATCAATACATTTTTTGTTAATTATGCATGAACCGGTACTGGATACTCAATGTTCTTGTACGAGTGAAAGCTTGGGAAGGGGGTAGAGAAGCATAGATCTAGGTTTAGGAATCAAAATGCGGCAAACATACCCAATGAAACCTACTACATAGTGCCTTTGTAGGAGTGAAAACCAAGTGAAAAGATGAAGGTCGTATGTATGGTTGAAGAATAAAGTAACAAGGGTAGTTCAGAACAGATAAAAAAACATGAAAGAATCAAAGAAATGGAAATGGTGGTTCAGGACAGAGAAAAGAAAAGGAGGGATAAAGAAGCTTAGGAAAATGCCCAACAGGGAACTAGGGAAAGTGGAAACGGTCGTTGTTAAGTCAAGGGGACGGGTGGAGGTGTGTGCTTGTTCTTGATTGTTGAAATAGTAAAGAAAAAGAACAGGTGAAAGAAAAGGAAAGTGTGGTTAAGCACAGAGAAAAAAGAAAAGAAAAGAGGGGATTGAGAAGCTCTGGAAGGGGACATGGAAGCAGGGAGCTCGATATAGGAATCCTTTGTAGGAGGGAATTTTAGGTCGTTGGTTAGTCAAAAGATTGTAGCGTTTTGTTTTTGTGTATATCAAAAGTCACTTTCCTAACAGCCCAACATAGTACCAGGTAGTGCTGCGTGCTTTTGTCTTAGATATCTGACCTTTTTCTTGTCTGAACTATTTAAACACTAAGGTAATAAATAACCTGTTTTAGCTTCGCGGCAGGATCTTTCACTTGGTAGGATCTAAAATATTAAAGCTTCTTCGCAGGGTCTTTTACGTGGATAACCTGTAGACGGCCATTTTATATTTTAGCTTTGATGCTTGGTTGAAGTTGGTTCTTTTCGTTATTACACTAATAACTAGCTGAGCTGGACTACTGTAAGAGTCTTACTGGCAGTACAATTTTAATGATACAATGTGAAAATTTCAATTGCAGGAACTTCTGCAGAAGAAACTAGCAAAGGCATAGGAGGAGGTTCCCTCCCTGCTTGTCACAGTAGTCAGCTTGGTCGGGACTGTCCCTCGAATTCAAGTAACCCCTTTATCTTGTAGAGGTAATGTCTCTTTTTGTAGTATAGTTACATCGGTCATTTTTATCAATCAAAACATTTGTTGGACTATTTATTGTTTGGAAAAAATGCCAGGTGAGAAAAACAAAGATTTATCAAATATTTTTGAATTTTAAAAGTGACGTTACCATCCATGTTTAAATTAATGGGATGATAACTTGACATTCACCATTGAGGAAAATTAGAGTTGTTAATAAAAAATTAGGGTAGGGACGAAACCTTCATCTATTTATGGGCGCTGTTTTTTTTACTACTCGAAGCCTCTATGTTTAAATAGAAAAATAATTTTGTATGACACTGAATCTCATCTAATGATGAATTGTGCCGATCTTGCTTAAAATCTCCTCGAAAGGATATATTAGAAAATTTTGATGGGTAAAGCCAATTGTATGCTCAAAAGTTAGTTACTCTTTATATCGCCCACTCCTTTCACTGCCCCTGAGTTAAATTCATCAGTCAAGACTTCAGACTTTTATCATGCATGCGATAGGCGCCATCATTTCTGTGTTATCTGTGTAGAATTCAAGTGGGGATGTCTAATTTTCACCCCTTCACTGCTTCCCTTACTTTAAGGTGCTCGTTTGGGTCGTAACTGGTCTTTGGTTTTATTTTGTGTAGTGGAAAATGTATTTTCTACTCTTACAAACAACTGCTCGTAGTTTGTTAAGTGTTTCTGATAGATGCAACTTATTTTGACTTCTATGTTTGTTTAGAGCAAAGAATGCTAACGTCTTCTGGAAATTAGTTTATGGCTAATGATGGCCTTTGCTAAATGTTACTACTTATGTCTTATTCAATTTGATGTTAGCTTTGATACATTCGTTGTTCTTATGCATTGGTTCCCTTTAGAAATCAGCTTGCACAACGAAGTCGTTTTCTCTAACCTTATTTTCTTTTAAGAATGTTCTAAATTTCTGATTAGGGATAGGAATGTGCCATTAGCGACTTGCTACTGCCGATGGCTTAGAATTGTCTCTGAATCATAATGAATTTGGTGTAGGGCCTAAGAGTTATAGACAACTTGGGTGTAATGCAACCTGAGGAAGCAATAAGTCTAGCCTTTGGTTATATGTTATAAATTGTTTCTCACACATGGATTTTTTATTTACTTTTTGAGGTGGAGGAGAGGGGTGTGGGAGGGATAAGTAGAGTAGGAAAAAGGGAAAGAGGGGAAGGAAAAAGGGGCGGAGTTTGGCTTGAGAAAAAGAGAATAGCTTAGCTCACTGGTTGACCAGTGGGCTATTAGAAGAGGGAGGGGCATGAAATATTGTTCAGGGAGAGGGAGAGGGAGAGAGACCACCACCAATTGGACTATGGGAAAAGGGAGGGAGCATGACACTGTGAAGGGTTAAGTAGAGGAAAAAGGTTGTGTCCAATCAAGGATGGGAATGGAGGATGTAGGACTTTTGCGATCAAAGAACTTGTTGTAAGGGGTGTCCTTAATCCTTAAAAGTGTTACCATTTTAAGGGACAGAAAAAAAAAAACATTTTGATCAGCTATAATTGGTACGGTCTCCAAGACATCATTTGTTTACCTTTAATTAAAATACTCTTCACAAAGAATAAAAAAAATATAAATCAATGACTGGGAGGAAGGGAATCGTTTTTATACAAATTGTACTACTTTAGCCTGTAAATTCACATGAGTTCGACTTGGCAATACCTTTTCAGCGCAATATGACAGTTCCTTTCATCTTAGGATGTGTTGTTTTTTCCTCCACTATTTTCGTGTGGCCAATCTGTCGATTATTCATCTTATATTCTTCGGTGAACACCTTCCTCTGACACAGAATGTAATTGAGTTGGCATGTAAAGAGTAATAGCATTGAGATTTAAATCTCTTTATCAATGCAATATTGTTTTTACTTGTAATGAGATTTATTAATTGAAAGAACTCTTGCTTTCGGTAAGTCTTGCTTTCGGTAAGATTTAGCTAATTCTAGCTTTATTTGCGGAAAGTTTAGCTTAGTGTGGGTGACATTATTTCCTGCAGGTTTGTGTAGAGCTTCCAGACTCGTCAGAAATATTTGGATCCTTTCCGCATTCCAAATTTTCAAACTCCTTTGTGTATTATAGAGTTGGTTTTCCTTAGATAGGCCCCATTCACGACCTCTCTTAATTATGGACCTCCATCTACTTCGGCCATGAGGCATTACTCCGTGGTGGACTAAATCAGGCTTCAGCCGATGCAGTGGCACTATCCTGCTATGATGTGAACATTCATATGAGCAATTCAGGCACTGAGTTTCCCATGTAGGATGCATTATCCAAATTTTCTTTACATTGAAGGGCACGTTAGAATTGTGGCAGAGAACTTTATCCAGTTGTGGTTTATTGTTGCAGGTTTTTCGCCCGCGTCCTCTTCTTGATAAAATTGAAAGATGTTATCATCACTCTTTTTCAAGCTATTTGCTTCTCTTAAGTTCTTGTAAAATAGTTGAGATTTTGGTAAAGTTGAATGAAATGACACATTGCTCATCAGAAAGAGGGATTTGTGGCCACTGGTAAATTGCTGGAACTTTCTATTTTCTTGTAACCTCTTCTGACCATGTATTTCTAAGTATTTCCAGTACATCCATTTTCTTTTAATTCTTTTCCATGTATGTTAAGCCTCAATCATTTGATTCATTTGTGATACATAAATGATAAAATTTGGACGTAAGAATATAATTTGCCAATTTGCGAGCAGTAATAATAGATTTACACACTTACATATACAAGATAGTTCATTTACAAACCAATAAATAAATCTTAATAAGGAGAAAAAACTAAATCGATATAAATATCTTGGGGTATGGCGCGCGAAGCGCGCCATACAACAACTAGTTTGTATAAAGGTAAGGTATTCTTTTTCTTTTTATTTTATTGTTTCATCTAGGGTTTACATTATTGCTTTATTGTTTAATCAACGATTTATTAGTTAAATCTAGGGTTGATTGATTTGGATAATTATGCATGTCCTTAATTGTTTGATAGAGGTTTTATGGAGTTAACTGGTCTGGATTATGCATTTTTCTGGTTGTTATTACGTCTAATTTATTAATAATTAACTTTTAAGGTCAAGTGTTAAGTGACCGCAGTGTGATACTTGATGTTTCAGTTTAACTCCAAACTACTGGGTTCATTGTTTTAAAATGAAGTGGGGGTAAAGGTATATTCAAATTGGGAGGCAAATAAGCAACTATTATTTTAATGTGTATACGAACTTTCATGCTCTAGGTGCTGTAACAATTCTGTGCAGAAATAATTTGTTTGGGTGAAGTGACGTGTCATATAACAAGCTTGGAGTGGGTCGGATATGTGACACTGCCGAATGTTAAATAGAATATTCATTTCTATTTGTTCTATGTTTGGTTTTGGTCTGTTCTGATGGCCTTCAGCTGTGTGATTCTTTCTGATATGTGACTGATTGTGGACCTATCACATCATCAGGGGATCACGAGTTGAGTAGGAAGGAGAGGTTATTCTTGACTTTGCTTTGTTTGAGCCTTTGAGGAGAGAGGGTAGGAGGGAGGTTGAGAGACTTTATGTTTAGTTTTGTGCAGATTAAAAACAAGGGAGCGAGGGTGAGGGTGATGAGGTAAGGGAAACCACGAGCGGTAACCAGTCCGATATCCGAGCCTTAGCATGAGAAGGTGATCCAAGTATCAGTGAGAGAGAATAGAGGCCTTGAACTGGAACACAAGTGCTTCTGTAAGCGAAGATGATAATAAGGGTGTCGTTCGATGAATTAAGGACTGTCATTAGTTCCTTTAGGTGTGTCTTCTTGTGTCCGCGTGGTTGTTGTGAGTAATGAGGCAAGTTATAACCATTTAGAAGGCGCTGGAGTTAGCCTCATGTAAGGACCGATTGTTTAACCTTAATATGGTCATTGAGGTTGATATTATGATTAGGGTGGTGCATTGAGAAGAATGGTGGTCAGTTGAACTTGGGTTATATTTTGAGTTTATTAAAACTTGTTGCGTTACTTATTCTTCAGACTAATGGGTTTATTGTTTGATCTACGACTTATGTAGTTTATTATTGAAATCTAGGGTTACTTAGTTTGCTTTATGGAGTTTATTAGTTATCTGCATTTTCATGGTGGTTTTAGATTATAACATGTCATAGCAGAAAAGGATTTATGGAGTTCATTGTTTGATCTAGAATTTATGGAGTTTATTAGTGAAATTTAGTGCTAATTAGTTTGGGGTATGAATTATGGAGTTTATTAGTTTGGTTTATGCATTTCCGTGTCGTTTTCCTGTCTAATTTAGCCATAGTTAATTCTTGAGATGGAGTGTTGAATGACCGCAGTCTAATACTTGTTGAGTTTTATTTGTTTACTGGGCACACACTGTAGTTTTCACCCTATGTTTTTGAAAGTGTTCTGTCTAGGAGTCAATTAGATTGTTCGATCGCCTTCATTCGTGGTGCATAGCCAAGTTTAATTGTTGGGTGGCTGGTAAAGCAGATCAGTGGCGGCCACTTTGTATGGTTGGTAATTTGGTATGTGGTTATTCGGTGCCTGGTTAGGCAAATGAGTTGGAAACCACATAGTATGGTTTGTATGTGGTTAGGCAAATAGCTGGTGATCGGGTCAGTATTTGTAGACGTCCCCATTATAATGGTGCTTTTTTGTCGGTTGATTGTGTTTTGCTCTAGGACTGAGTGCGTTGGGTCTACTGAATTACATTTGATGGTTTGAGCAGTT
>JAIUZE010016578.1:0-33566 GCA_022085475.1 Heliosperma pusillum | reverse complement strand
TTTTAAAATATATTTGTAATAAAAAATACAGGGTCTTATCAATGGAACGAAGGTTCTCGAGGCAGTTAAGAACATCGACGTCCAAAGTCAAAGACTCAAAAGATACATTTTCGCATCAATAAATGAGAAAACTAGTTATCGAACGTCTCCAATAACGAGTCTCAACACTCCTTGACGGTAAAATACTTGAAATCATAAAACATTTCCTAAAACTTTTAGTTCAAAAATTTTATAGTTAAGGTAATAACTCTACTATTTATGCTTACAATTTCTAACTAAAACTTCTAACAATCTATCTATAGAGGATGATATTCCATAGAAAGAACGGAATATTCGAAAGAATAAATAGAATAGAAAGAAGTAAAGAAAGAAGGAGATTTACCTCAAGCCAAAGGCTCGGGATATTTAGCGAACATTTAGCTTAGGGTGTTCCCAAGTTTCTGATTCACGTTTACACCAACGCAAAGAAGACGAACTAAGGATACCACTTTGTTTGAGAGTTGCTTGTTAGCCCTTTCAAGTATACGAATCGACCTTTCTTCCAAAGCCAAATTAGGTTCCAAGTCCAACACTTCTTCTTGAATAATATGACTCGGATCATTAATATACTTCTTCAATTGAGAAACATGGAATACATCATGAACTTTACTCAAGTTCGGAGGTAATTCCAAACGATAAGCAACGGAACCAACTCTCTTAAGCACCCGAAACGGTCCAATATATTTAGGACTCAACTTCCCCTTCACTCCAAACCGTTTCACTCCTTTCATTGGTGACACTTTAAGGAATACACGGTCATCAACATCAAATTCAAGCGGTCGACGACGAACATCGGCATAGGATTTCTATCTATCTTGAGCGGCTTTCATTCGCTCACGAATGACTTGAACTTGATCAATCGTTTCGGTCACTATGTCGGGACTCAACATATGATCATCCTGGACTTGATCCCAACAAACCGGACTACGGCACTTCCTACCGTATAAAAGCCTCGTATGGTGACATCTTGATAGAAGCATGATAACTGTTGTTATAAGAAAATTCAACCAGAGGCAAACACTTCTCCCAAGAAACATGAAAGTCTAAGGCACAAGCTCGGAGAAGATCTTCCAAAGTTTGGATCGTCCTCTCGGTTTGCCCATCAGTAGCGGCATGAAATGCTGTGCTCATCAATAATTTACTACCCATGGCTTCTGGTAAAGCTGTCCAGAATCGGGAACAGAATCTCGGATCACGATCTGAAACTATATCTTTAGGAACTCCATGGTGGCGTACTATCTCTCTCACATAGGCATCAACTAAGACATCTATACTCCAAGTTTCTTTGATAGGCACGAATCTGGCACACTTGGTTAGACGGTCTACAATAACCCAGATGGCATTCTTTCCACTAGAAGTTTTAGGTAAAGCCATCACGAAGTCCATAGAAATAGACTCCCATTTCCAAGAGGAATTTCCAAAGGTTAAAGCAAACCTCCGGGTCTTTGATGTTCAATCTTCACCTTCTGACAAGTAAGACATCTACTAACATACTCCTTTACTTCAATCTTCATCCTAGGCCACCAAAACTGTGGTCTCAAATCTTTATACATTTTGTCACCGCCAGGATGAATAGAATAAGGAGAAAGGTGAGCTTCATCAAGTATTCTCTTTCTCAACTCGGCACTTCTCGGAACATACATTCTACCATGGTAACGAAGGTAGCCATCATTATCCACCACACAATCCTTAGCTTGCCCAAGTAGTATTTTTGCTCGTATGGCGATGAAAGTAGCATCCTCCGGTAAACAAGTACGAATCTCTCGATAGAAATCGGGTTCCGCAGTCAAAGCACCAAGATAATCGAATCCTTTCCCAACAAACTGTATCTGAAGCTTCTGAAATTCTGTTACCAGTTCATCGGGTAAAGTACTAAGAGCATTTAATGAATCACTAGTCTTTCTACTCAAGGCATCTGCCACAACATTTGCCTTTCCTTCATGGTAAATCAACTCGGCATCATAATCATTCACTAACACTAACCATCTTCTCTGCCTCATATTCAACTCTTTCTGAGTAAAGATGCACCTCAAGCTTTTATGATCAGTATAGATTCGACAATGAACTCCGATAAGATAGTGTCTCCAAGTTTTCAATGCATGAACAACAGCTGCTAACTGAAGATCATGAGTCGGGTAGTTCACTTCATGAACCCTGAGTTGTCGAGAAGCATATGCAATGACTTTTCTATTCTACATTAAGACACATCCCAAACCATGCTTAGAAGCATCACAATAGACATCATAATCAGCTTCATCATCTGGTAAAGTTAACACCGGTGCGGTAGTCAATCTCTTCTTTAATTCCAAGAAGGAAATTTCACATTCATCGGTCCAGATATACTTTGCTTCCTTCTTTAGCAATTGAGTCATCGGTCTTGCTAACTTAGAGAAATCTTTCACAAACCGACGATAATAACCCGCTAAACCAAGGAAACTCCGAATCTCGGACACATTTTTCGGACTCTTCCATTCTACCACTGCCTCAATTTTAGCTGGATCGACCATAACACCGTCTTTTGAAATGACATGACCAAGGAAAGATACCTCGGGCAACCAGAATTCACATTTGGAGAACTTAGCATACCATTTTTGGCGTCGAAGAACACCCAAAATGATTCGAAGGTGATCAGCATGTTCTTCCTTAGATTTAGAAAAGATCAAAATATCATCAATGAATACCACAACACATTTATCGAGGTACTCTCTGAAGGTACGATTCATTTGATCCATGAATATTGCTGGAGCGTTAGTCAAACCGAATGGCATCACATTAAATTCAAAATGACCATACCTCGAGCTGAAAGCAGTTTTGGGAATATCTTCTTCACGAACGGGAATTTGATGATAACCCGATCTTAGATCAATCTTTGAAAAAGTTGAAGCACCACGTAACTGGTCAAAGAGATCATTAATACGCGGAAGAGGATATTTGTTTTTGATTGTGACACGGTTCAACTCACGATAATCAATGCACATTCGCATAGAACCGTCTTTCTTTTTGACAAAGAGCACGGGCGCACCCCAAGGAGAAGCACTAGGCCTAATAAAGCCTTTCTCAATCAAATCATCAAGTTGAATTCTCAACTCTTTCAATTCGGAAGGAGCCATACGATAAGGAGCTTTAGCAATTGGTCCAGTTCCAGGAACTAGATCAATGGAAAATTCAACATCTCTTTCAGGAGGAATCCCGGGTAATTCATCGGGAAAAATATCTGGATATTCACAAACAATAGGAACATCCTCCAAAGAAGGAAGAGAAGAATCAGAAGTAGTCACTACACATAGAAACGCTTGATGACTCTTCTTCAAAACACTCATCATTTTCATAGCTGAGATTAACTTCACACTAGCTTGCTTCCTAACTCCTTGATAAGATATACGAGTACCCAAAGGACTTTTAAGAATAATCTTTTGATCACGGCATTCAAATCGAGCATGATAAGTAGATAACCAATCCATGCCCAGAATGATATCAAACTCCTCAAGAGGGAATCGAAGAAGATTAGCCGGAAAAGTAGATCCGTTTATTGATACAGGAATGTCCGAATGAAGATAAGAGCATGAAAACACATCTCCGGACGGTAAAGATATAGGAGTACTTTCTCCAACTGAAGCTTTGAGAGGTAGTTTATCGGATAGTCTCATCGAAATAAAAGACAAAGAAGCTGTCGTATCAAATAAAATTAAACACGGTATTTCATAAACTGAAAACATACCCGTCACAATGTCAGGTTGAGCATCGGCCTCAGCACGGCTCATGATAAAAATTCGACCCTTAGGTCTCCCAGAAGCAGCTGGTGTAGAAGCCGTCTTCTTCTTATCAGGACACTCATTAAACTTGTGTCCCGGTTTCTGACAATTAAAGCACACAAGTGGCTTGTTGAAACAGCCAATACCGGGATGCATAGGCATCTTGCACCGAAAGCAGATACGACCCTTAAGATCGTTGTTGTTGCTCGGGAAGAATGGACGGTTACTTCGAGTTGCTTGTCCACTCTGAAAGTTCCTCCTCTTGTTTGAGAAAGAGGGAGAAAAGGAAGGTCGAGAAGTAGGATACAACGGTCTCTTGCCAAAGGCATTAGGAGCAGCATACGAGGTACAAGCCTCGTCGGCAATCTCTCGAATAGAACTCTCTGCCCATAGAGCATCGTTGTAAATAGAGACAAAAGAAGTAGAACCCCTACTGATCTTTCCCTTCACCTGAGGAGAAAGCTTCCCTAGGTAAAAGAATGCTTTGTCTTCCTCCCTTGAAATAAGCCGAGTGGCATAATGAGCCAACTCGTTGAACTTGGTTGTGAACTCCTGAACTGAGAGAACTCCTTGTTTGAAGTCCATGAATTCTTTCAGTTTCTGCTGTCTCAATTCATCCGGGTAGAACCTCGCCTCCAATAGCTCACGGAAACGAGTCCAACCAAAATCGGGTTCCAACTTAGACGTAGGGCCAGTAAGTGACCACCACTGATCAGCTTCCTTCACTAAGAAGTGAGAAGCAAGACGGACTTTATCCGCATCAAGAACATCGTATAGAGAAAAGTTCTTCTCCATTTCTCGTATCCATTCTGAAAGCTGAATGGGATCTACTTCACCACCATAGGTTTTGGCTTGGCTCCTAGATAGTTGTGAAGCAACCCATGTACAACTCCCGTGTCTCTCACGGTCGGGAGGAGGATTAGGAATAGGATTCGCCTGTTGATTTTGCTGATTTTGCTGGTTCTGAATAATAACAGTAAGAGCTGCTAAGATCGTGTTGTCAATTCTCGGAGGCATCTTGCAAAATAAAACACAGATTAGTACTTATCATTTAGCAAGCACAAAGAGACTACAACATAAATCCTAATCTACCCATCCTACCATTCTATCTCACAAGTTCATTATTTTATTAAGGTCAAGTTATTTATACAAGGGTACACAAACGTGCGTCGGGAGCAAAATAGCTCTGATACCAACTGTGACACCCTCAAATTTGCGGAAAGATAAACAAATAATTTAAATGAATAAAAGATGAGAATACGTTTCTAATAGGTTCACTTTAGTGAAAATCGGTAAATTTTAAAACCGGAACCTACTATTAAATATATTCATCATAACAAAGGTGTCTTAAAGAAAAAGGTTCATAACAAAAGGAAATAATATTATACATAAGAATATCCAAAACGGGAGACATATCTCCCGTATAAATACGGAAATAAAAGAGTGTATAATAATATACAATCCTAAGAACCGAATATAGGTCCAAGGTAAATACTTCGCTCGCTAGCTCGTCAATGTACCCAAGTATGCATCACAAACCTGCCAACCGCATTAAATATAAACACGGAAGCCACAGTCAGTGGGGAGTAACTCCGAGTTCTCCCAGCCACGAAATGTCGAGTTTAATAAAACATGAATAACATAAAAGCAATGTATATGGAAAATACAAAACCTTAACATATACGATATGCTTATCATGTTATGAAACAAATAACTAACATATAACCTAGCATATGAAGGCTAAGCTACTCATGCAAACTATCATGTGAATCAGTTAACAACCGGTAATCCAAACTCTATCAACCGTAGCCGGCTTGCATATCACCTTCTACGATTCATAGAATCATCAAACATGAAAGACCAATACGTCTAGAAACAGGCATAAGTTCTTAGGACCGTCAATAGTCGACTTCTGTAACTCGAGGCTATACCACAAGGTAGGAAAACATCCTAGTCCTAGACTGATCAGACCTAGCGACAACAGCTATTCCATTCCCCGTCCCATGACCAAAAGTACATGAGAATCTCTACTAGGCGACCCCCTAAGCAGAGTTGGCTAGTACTTAAGCTGGCTCCATTCCCAAAGTGGAACTATTAGGCAGCCATGCTCCGACTTGGAGATAAACCCCCCAGGCCGGAACACAAAATCTATCAAGCAGTGAACTATATACTCGTTAAAGATAGTAAGGCCTATCTATGACATGGTCCAAGATACTCATTTAGAATTAGAATGGTCAAGACGCCATATACTCATAATTCTCTATGGGTACTTAGTCAACACAACATATATCATCCAATCAAACAGTCACGGGAAAAACTTCCTAACATGTAACTAATTGCATATAAAAATCATATTCAAATAACATATCGCCTCATATCTACTAAGGCTAATTCATTAATTAAATACAACCTTACTTGAAGACAAATCCCCGACCCGAGTCCCGCGACGGGTCCTCAGTCAAAACGGGGCTGACTAGATCTTAGTTTGACCAAACCCGTTTGGTCAAACCGGCTAGAAACAGAGTCTTTACCATATAGACTTGAACATAAAAATCATCATATTCATTACATGTTATTTTATTAAAACTTCTAACATGTGATTTATTAAATCTTACTAAAAACCCGCTTGACTTAAAGGATATCAAATTTACCTATAATCTCGTATTATAATTTCTAACATGTGAGAAATAATAATTTTATGAAAAACCTTTTTAATTAAATATTTTACTTATTAACATTTCCCACTTGCTAAATATTACAAAACACGATAAAATGGCAATAACTCAAAAACCGTCACAAGACCAAGGAAGGGACCCACGGCTGATTTGGGCCGAGACCAAACATGGGCCTGGACTGGGCCCACGGCTGATTTGGGCTGTTTTGGTTTAAAATTTCTAAAACCGTTTCTTAATATTTTCCCGCATGCTTAACATATTTAAAACCCGTCAAAACAACAACAAAACAATCAATTATCGACCCAACACCCAAGGACCATCCCCGGACCAAATCCAGACCGGGCTGGACCGGCCTGAACCGGCCGGTTTGGGATGGTTTTTCCGGCCAACTTATTCGGCCACCACCACTAGTCACACCAAATTATTTCTAACATGTTTTAATTAATCAAACACCATTTTAACATCCAATTCAACCATCATTCATACAAAAATCATGGTTATAAATAAATCATACAAATATGTCAAGAACACTAACATATTAAAAATTCCATACAACATCTAAATCATACTACTTATCATGTTACTACAAAAAAATCATAAGTAACAATAATATGAACTAAAACAAAAGATGAACCAAAAACAAAAGATTTGTGACATTAATTCGTCGAGTAAATCGGAATTGTTACCTTAGCTAGCAAACTCAATTAGCACCAAAATAAGAAGTAAATAAAAATAAGAAACCCGTCTTCTAATCTTCTCCTAAAATATACGAGTCACCAAACTCGTCTTCAAAATCTTCCCCTATAAGAAATGACAAGAAAAACATTATTAGAATTAAAAACTTGATTTTCCATAATTAAAGTGTTGAAAACGATTTTGCCGGAATTGAAAATAAACCGTACTTGAAGATGGAGAGCGAAGAGGAGATTCTAGAAATATAAGTTAGGACGGATTTGAACAAGTAACGAATGTTTTGTGACGATTTTGCTCAAGAACGATGAAGAACGCTCAAGAACACCAAGAACGATTTTGATTATATTAAAGAAAGTATTAAAAAGGTATTAAGTTGATTTAGTGTAAAATGAAAAGATAAGTGGTGAGTAATGTGGTGGTGTGTGCCGTGTAATATAGAGGAAAATAATGAGTCGGGTTTTGAAATTGTTGTTACGGAATTGACTCGGGTTTTATTATTATAATAAGATAATTAATTAGATATTAAGTTAATTAAATCAAATATCTAGATATTATGTTATATTAATGAAAAGAAAGCAAAATATCTAGCTCTATTAGAGGAAGAGGAGCCGTGTGGCTTGGGTGATTGTCGGGTCTGTTTTGTAAACGGTTTGCGTAATTTTCGTTGACGGATCGATAAAGTAATAAATATCTAAGATATTATTATTAGATTAATCAAAATAATGAAAATATCCAAAAGTGAGTGGAAAAGGATGACATGTGCGTGTGACTCATGCCAAAGTCGGGTTTCGTGTTTGTTTCGGGATTTTAGATGACTCGGGAATAGTTAAATGATGCTCGGGTTTAAACCGTAAAACCTTATTATAAATTCCGAATACATTCAAAATAATTTTATTAAATTATCATAAATTCTAATAAATCTAAATAAAAATAAATTAAAAATATTATTTTTTTAAATAAAATTTCGGTCTTCAAAATTACACGGCGAGTCGGAAAAAGTCAACGAAAGTCAAAGTTGACTTAAAAACGGGATTCTCATGGAATCTCTCAAAAATTCCAAATACGAACTCGGAATTTCAAAATTCAACTGGAAACAATAAATTCCACTTTAAAACTTAAACAGACTGAAAAGTATACTTAAGATATTTTACTGGACAAATTGAGTACTTTTCGGGTTGTTACAAAGCCCCTCATTGATCAGTTCAAGGAAGTGTTCCCAGAGGAACTTCCTAATGGCTTACCCCCTTTAAGAGGAATTGAGCATCAGATAGACCTTGTGCCAGGGTCTGTACTACCTAATAGACCAGCATATAGGTGTGATCCTAAGGCTACACATGAGCTGCAGAAACAAGTTGGAGAGTTGATGAGTAAAGGGTTTGTAAGGGAGTCATTAAGTCCATGTGTTGTTCCTGCATTATTGGTTCCTAAGAAGGATGGGACTTGGAGGATGTGCATACATAGCAGGGCTATCAATAATATCACAGTCAAGTACAGGTTCCCTATACCTAGACTTGATGACATGTTGGATGAGCTGAGTGGCTCAAGGTTTTTTTCTAAGATTGATTTGAGGCAAGGTTACCATTAATTGAGGATCAGAGAAGGAGATGAGTGGAAGACAGCCTTCAAAACAAAGCATGGCCTTTATGAGTGGCTTGTCATGCCCTTTGGCTTGTCAAATGCCCCAAGTGCCTTCATGAGATTAATGACAGAAGTGCTTAGACCCTGCCTAGGGAGATTTGTGGTGGTATACTTTGATGATATTCTCATCTACAGCAAGAGCAAGGATGATCATTTGAGGCATCTTGAGACTGTGTTTGAAATACTTAGGTGAGAGTAAGCTCTCTGGGAAGCTTGAGAAATGCACCTTTATGACTGAGGAAGTCAAGTTTCTAGGATATGTGGTGTCTGGTAGAGGCATTTCACTTGATCAAGACAAGATCATTGCAGTTCAGTCTTGGCCTGTCCCTAAGAATATCACAGAAGTGAGAGGGTTTCATGGCCTAGCCTCTTTCTATAGGAGGTTCATAAAAAACGTTAGCACTATTGCAACACCCCTCACTGAATGTATAAAGAGAGGAGAGTTCACTTGGACTGAGAATGCCTTGCAGGCTTTCAAACACATGAAGAAGCTCTTGTGCAGTGCACCTATCCTCAGGTTACCAGACTTTAATTGCCTATTTGAGGTTGAGTGTGATGCAAGTGGAGTGGGAATTGGAGCTGTCCTAATCCAAGAGAAGAAACCTGTAGCCTATTTTAGTGAAAAGTTAAGTGGTGCCAAGCTGAACTATTCTACATATGACAAAGAGTTCTATGCTCTTGTCAGAGCTCTAAGGCATTGGAGTCATTACCTGAAGCCCAAGCCTTTTGTCCTACATTCTGATCATGAGGCATTTAAGTACATAGGAGGCCAGCATAAGCTCAGTCACAGGCATGCTAAATGGGTGGAGTTCCTCCAATCATTCACCTTTTCTAGCAAATACAAAGAAGGAAAACAAAATTTAGTGGCTGATGCATTGTCTAGAAGATACACTCTGCTATCAACCATAGAGCAAAGAGTTCTTGGCTTTGAGTTCATGAAGGATATGTATCAGGAAGATCCAGAATTTGCAGAGGATTGGTTAGCACAGAAAGAGGGAGCAAGTACCATTGATTCACCCTACACTCTACAAAATGGATTCCTGTTCAAAGGAAACAAGTTGTGTGTCCCCAGAGGGTCTTATAGGAGTCTATTGATTAAGGAAGTGTATGGAAGTGGCCTTGGAGGACACTTTGGGGTTCAGAAGACTGTGGACATACTGCAAGATCAGTTTTACTGGCCTAAGATGATGGGAGAAGTCCAAATAGTGCTCAGAAGGTGTGGAGTTTGTCAAAAGGCCAAGAGTTCCTTTCAAGCAGGACCTTACACCCCCCTACCAGTCCCATGTAGGCCTTGGGAAGATGTAAGCATGGATTTCATAGTAGCATTGCCTAGGACAACAAGAGGGAAAGAGTCTATCATGGTGGTTGTGGATAGATTCAGCAAGATGGCACATTTCATTGCCTGTAAGAAAACTGAGGATGCTGTGAGTGTAGCAGGGCTATACCTTGATGAGGTGGTGAGGTTACATGGAGTTCCAAGAACTATTGTATCTGACAGAGACACAAAGTTCATGAGTCATTTCTGGAGAACATTGTGGAAGCTGTTTAACACTAGGTTGTTGTTTAGCACCTCCCATCATCCTCAAACATATGGACAAACTGAGGTGACCAACACCACCTTGGGAAGGATCTTGAGGTGTATAGTCAGCAAATCTCTCAAGGATTAGGACTTAAAGCTGGCTCAAGCAGAGTTCTCTTTCAATAGAGCTCCATCAGCAGCCACATGCCACTCCCCCTTTGAAGTGGTCTATGGTACTAACCCCTTAATGCCTTTAAATTTGTCTAATGTGTGCAGGTCAGAGATCCACTATGATGCCAAGTAGAGGGTGGAACAAATGCTAAAACTCCATGAATCAGTCAGAAAACAAATTGAGAAAACCAATGATCTATACAAGAAGAATGCCAAGGTTCCTAAGGCCAAGAAAGACTTTGCACCAGGAGACTTAGTGTGGATAAACCTAAGGAAAGAAAGGTTCCCTTCCAAGAGAAAGAATAAGCTAGAGCTAAGAGCAGATGGTCCTTTTCAAGTCATAGAGAAGATAGGTCCTAATGCCTACAGAATTGATCTTATAAGGATTTATCCTTAGTTTGAGTAACCCTCTCTAACCCAAATTTCCAAACTTATAAGGATTTATCGAAATCCTAGGCGTACTTTTGTTATACAAGAAGCGAATAACTAAAAGAATGATTGAAGAGTTAATCCTTATAAATTCTACAAATAGAGACCTAGTACATTATGATGAGGATAAGGTGGTTTAAAAGGAACTAATAGTAGATCCTTTCACCTAAATACCTATCAGTTATCATGATAACAAGTGGGAGTATCTTTCAAATTAAAGAGCCCAACACTAGATAGAGATCTAGACATGCACATAGATGAATTCATGTTATTAGGAATAACGTTGGATGGAAGGAAAAAGCAATTCACAAGGTTGGAATAAATGAATATATGGTATATTCACTACCCAAGCCTTTATTGCATTTAATAAGATCATCATGAATTGTCATGGACGAAATAAACTTTAGATTATATGATATGAAGCATTAACATTGTGTTTATTGTTCATATATGATAATCACATTTATCGTTTGAGTTTCTAAAACTTGTTTTGTGCTTTGTTATATCCAAATGGATTGTAGAGACAATTTTGGACTCCATTAAAGTGGACTGATTTAACATAGCATTGGCCCCTAGTCACTTATATGAGGTGACATCTCGAAGTGACTAGATTGTGGTGCGATTGATGGCAAGTTCAAGTGTCATAGGGTCATATGGATGACCAATCGATCACATAGACAGACTGTAAGGGACAATCTGTCGGGCAGTGACCGCTTATAGAATTCTGGCAATTCTTGTAGCCTGGTCGTGGCAAAGAGCTACTAGTATTCTTTTGAGTCAATTCTTTTACTAAAGACTGTTCGCCTAAGGTGGCACAGTTTCAGAGTGACTTTGATTTATGCTCTACGACCTTCGTAACTGGGGTCAAATGGGCATCTTTTGGGTCATGATGAGTTGTGGCTATGCAAAGGGAATAGTGCGATAGGAATTGTCCACCCCTTGCCAGGGTTGTTTTTAAATCTCAAGGCCACTCGAGGAGGAGTAAGCTGAAAAATGCGTGGCCACGCTCGAAAGGTATCTATGGTAGTTAATTCCGGTCAGACAGTTACTCTCCAGATCGAGGAAACCACTCTTGATATGATCAAATGCAAGTACGACCTGCAAGACACCTTGCATTGAGTGGGAGATATTGTAATAGGACAAGAGAATTGGTGACGCACACTTGTCTCGGAAAAGTGGGAGATTGTTGGAGTAAATGTCCTCAACAATAGTGCGATCACATAATTAAATCTCAATAATAAGAATACAAAGGGATGATGAATATTATAGTCAACTGGTCAACATAAATCGGTAACGATTGGCTCATTTGAGTTTGACGTTACTGTCGTATGACGGTGGTGATCAGCTGATCCCTTGAGGTCACACCTAAAGGACAATCCCCTAATCATGTACATTAATTAATTGTATAGTGATACAGATTAATTTATCCCTTAAAATGAACAAAGTTTAAATTGTGAGTGAGAAATACATCTTATTGTAATATGATTAAATAAGATTCATTTTGGTAATTTATTAAATAATTTGAATTGGGAAGTGATTTATTAAATAATTTGAAGAATGTTTTACTTTTTAGAAAAAGGCAAAGGAAGGCTTTTTGAAAAAGCTAACATAGCTTATATCCTCCATGTTTTAACCAAAGGTCAAAGACACTTTTATTGACTTTGTGTACTAACACTCAACCTCTCCATCATTACCTTTGGTAGCCTTACTTTCTTTGTGAAACATCTCTTTCAACAAGCTTAGTTCTTTGCTGACATCCATACGTTTGAATGATCAACTCTCCCAATAATAATAATTTAATAACACTTCATGCTTACTCCCTACCTCTATAAATAGAGGACATTAAATGTTCAGATTCTTTAAGACTTTCCAAAGCATTATCTTTCATTTGCAAATTTGTCTAAGTGTTTTCCAAAACCTTTTCTTTGCAAAAGTACTCAGTCTTCAAAAGTTGCAGTCCTGACCACTGTTACCATTGTGGTATATTCTTGTTACTTGAATAGTTAGATCTTATAAATTGTCCTCACAAGTTCTTTTTGAGAACAACATTTGAGGAACAAAGATCCTGTAACTTTTCAGTTCAAGAGTCGAGTTTTAGAACAAGTGTGTTCTTAAACTCTTTCGCAACCGGAGTAGGTTGTTGGCCATTTATTGTAGGGGTTTTTAAGTTGTCGGAGTAGATTTCTTATTAACAAAGCAATATAATGAAGATTGGACGTAGGCCCTTAGATCGTAGGCCGAACCAATTCAAAATCGTGTGTTGATCTTTATTTTATTTAATTCCGATGTACTTTAATTTACGTACTTTACTTGCATAGCAACAGTCATCAATACTGTCAGCTACAACCTTGCTTCAATCTGAAAGGAACTGGTAACAGTTCAACTGACTGTTGCCACGATCAGAATTCTTCTTTACTCTTCGATTCAAATTCGCTTTAAACTATAAAGAAATTGTTGAAAATTTTAAAAGGTACCTAATTCACCCCCTCCCCCTATTAGGTACTAGGAATCCATACTCTTCAATTGGTATCAGAGCCTCGTGCTCTTGATAAGGCTAATTACCTTGAGTAGATTCCGGGAAAATGGATTCCTCAAAACACTCCAAAATCCCGATCTTTATCGGTGAGAATTTTGGTTGGTGGAAACTTAAGATGGAACATTATATTAAAAGTATCGACTATGAATGTTGGATCATTGTTAAAAATGGCCCCCTTGCTATAACGGAAACTTCCAAAGAAGGGGAAGTCACTCCAAAAAGCTAGGCAAAGTATGACGAGAAGGACTATAAAATGGCTGAGAAAAACTCTAAGGCAATGACAATTCTTCAGAATTGCATTGGTCCTCAAGATGTGAGTCGAATTGCCGGTTGTCCTTCCGCCAAAGAAATATGGGATTGTCTAGAACTTGCGTATGAAGGAACTATTCAAGTAAAAAAACATTGTATTGACCTACTCATGCAACAATATGAGTTGTTTAGTATGACTAAAGACGAAACCATAAATAGTCTCTCTTCTCGTTTTTCTAACATTGTTAATGAACTCAAAAGTCTTGGTAGGACCTTCGAGTCCGAGGACCTTGTACGAAAAATTCTTCGAAGTCTTTCCATTAAATGGAGACCCAAAGTCACCGCCATCGAAGAAGCTAAAGACCTATCCACTTTATCCCTTCATGAACTAATGGGATCACTAATGGCTCACGAGCAAATTCTCTCTAAGAATTCTAGTGATGATCCTAAAGGGAAAGGGCTTGCCCTCAAGTCTACCTCAAGTGATGAGGAAGACGATGGTGAGGATGAGTTTGCAATGTTCTCTCGAAACATAGTGGGAATGGTCAATAGTTACGGTCAAAAGAAGTTCAATAATAATTCTATGAAAAAACGATTTCCTAAGAAAAGACCCAATGGAGTTGGATGCATTAAATATGGGGACAAAACCCACTTAATTAAAGAGTGTCCTAAATGGGGAGACATTAAGTCTAAAGATAAGAGAGACAAGGCCAAGAATGAAATGAAACACAAAGTCATGTCCGCTATTTGGGGAATGTCTGAATCCGATGACGATGATGTTATCGAGGATGAACTTGAAGCAAAGACGTGCTTAACAAATCAAAACAAATCAAAAACTCACAAAAAAAAAAACTCTTAGGTGTCTTATGGCCTATCCAAATGATTCCGACTCGGAGTACGACAAAGAGGTAAAACACCTTAAAGCCAAGGTTAGAACTTACTCTAAAAATAAGGTGTGTCAACTCCTGGATAAGTTATTTGATAAGTGTCGTGATCAAACTGAAAAACTAAATGAGATGCAAGAACAAATCGAAGAAATTGCCGAAGAAAATGCTCACTTAAAAATTGAGTTAAGCACAACAGAGTCTGTGACTGTTACCTCTAAGGTTGAAACAGAAATGAAAAGGCTTTACAAATTAAACATAAGTTTGATCAAATAACTTGAGTCCTCCTCTGATTCTGAACTTCAGAATATTAACTCTTCTCTAGTCTCACAAATTTCCACACTAACAGAAGAACGTGACACTACTTTAAAAATTCAAGAAATGTTTAAGGTTGTAATGAGCAAGCTAATTGAGGAAGTTGAAAAATTGAGAACCACAGTTCCAGCTACCACCAATCTAAGTGATGAAAGCGCAACCTTAATTTCCTCTCTTTCTAAAGAACGCGATCACTTGAAAAATGTCTGTGAAACTCTGAAAATTGAATGTAAGAAACGTCATGAAAGATGGGTACACTCTGAACAATGTATATCTAGTCTCAAACTTCATGTTGAAGATAAATCTAGTTCCCTCATGGACCTTCAATCGAAATATGTTAAAAAGAAAAAGGAATTAGATTTTTCTCAACAATCCATTGAAGCCCTTCTTGTCAAAATAGAAAAACTAAGCAAAGATCTATCTGATGCTAAACTGTTTTATCAAAAATGGGAAGGTAGTCAAACCGTGCTAAACTTTCTCACTTCTCAATCTTTTGATCACGAGAAAAAGGCTGGACTTGGTTTCAAAGGCAACAGTAAGACTCACTGTTGTGTTCGAAACCAAGACCCAACCAAAACTGACTTTAGAAGGAGAAAGTATGCCGGTCTTCCTGAATATGTAGTTTGCAACTATTATGGCAAGACAGGACATGTTTTTCATGGATGCAACAAAAGGCTAAATGATTTAAACCAAAACACTAAAATTGTCAAACAAATATGGGTTAGGAAAGATTTGGTGAATCAAGCAAGAAACAACAAGGGACCCAAATTCATTTGGGTTCCTAAACTTAAGCATTAAATTTCTTGTAGGGCTTGGTGAGAGGCGGCTGCAATTGGTACTTGGATAGCGGATGCTCACGTCACATGACGGGAGATAGAAACCAATTTCTCTCACTTGAAGCTTATGATGGTGGCACGGTAACTTTTGGTAACAACAAGAAAGGTGAAGTAATCGGTATTGGAAAAGTTGGTAAGTCATCAAATGTTTGTGTCGACAATGTGCGGCTTGTCAAAGGTTTGAAACACAATCTCTTAAGTATTTCTCAACTTTGTGATCGCGGAAATTTGGTTGAATTTAGTGCTAGTCTTTGTCGAATCATCGATGCTACAACTCATGAAATCATTCTTGAAGGTAGACGAGTCAAAGATGTGTACTTAACCGACCTTAACACCCTATCTGGACACACCATGTCTTGTATGAGTATCTTGAAAAATGATCCTTGGTTATGGCATAAAAGATTTGGTCATGTTAGTGCTAAAACCCTTAACACAATTAGGAGACTTGACTTAGCTGAAGGTTTTCCTAACTTGAAGTTTGAGTTTGATAAAGTGTGTGATGAATGTGCTAGATGTAAACATGTCAGAAGTTCGTTTAAATCTAAGAAATTCGTGAGTACTTCTCGACCTCTTGAATTATTACACATTGACTTATGTGGACCCATGAGAGTAAGAAGTCGTGGTGGTAGTCGCTATGTGTGTGTCATTGTTGATGATTACTCTAGATTTGTTTGGACTTTATTCTTGAGCTCTAAAGACGAGTCCTTTGATGAATTCTTGATTTGGTTAAAGAAAATTCAAAACAAACTCGATACAAAACTTGTTGCAATAAGAACCGATCATGGAACCGAGTTTGAAAATTCATCATTTGGATCCTATTGTGATGATAATGGCGTAGATCATAACTTTTCCGCTCCTAGAACACCTCAACAAAATGGTGTTGTGGAGCGTATGAATAGAACCCTCGAAAACATGGCTAGAACAATGTTGTTAAGTAGCAAATTGCCACGAAACTTTTGGGCCGAAGCAGTGAACACATCGTGTTACACTCATAATCGAGTAATGATAAGGAGCATACTTAACAAAACACCTTACGAATTGCTACGTGGAAGAAAACCTAATTTATCTTATTTCAAATGTTTTGGAAGCAAATGTTTTGTTCACAACAACGGTAAAAATAATCTGGGAAAATTTGACCCACGTAGTGATGAGGCGGTTTTCATTGGTTACTCCGATCATAGTAAGGCCTACAAAGTTTACAACAAAAGAACCATGTTAATCGAGGAAAGTGTTCATGTCATTTTTGATGAATCTAATCTATTTGAACAGGAACAATATGATGAGGAAGACGATGAGTTTGAAATTGGATTGATCCGAGAGGAATCAACAGACGTTGAAAAAGAAGTGGTGGAAAGAGCTGAAACATAACAGCAACAGACAGCTTCACTGTTACCAGTTGATGAAGACATCAGTTCAGGGGGAACAAATCAGGAAACCACTGAGGTCACAGTAACTCCTACTGTCACCTCAGACACCACTCCACATAATGACAACTCTCAAATCTCTCAACCCTCAAACAGTAACCAAATTGAGGGGGAACAAAGTACCTTCAAACCAAAGAAATGGAAACATCAAAGCTCTCATCCGCTCTCAAACCTAACCAGTGACGTTGGTTCTGGAATCAAGACAAGATCATCTCTCAAGAACTTTTGTGCACACAATGCGTTCATTTCTCAAATCGAACCTGCAAATGTAACAGTAGCTCTGACTGATGCCTACTGGTTGATGGCAATGCAAGAAGAGCTCAATCAGTTCGAAAGAAATCAGGTATTGCACTTGGTCCCTAGGCCCACCAATCGTACCGTCATTGGTACTAAGTGGGTCTTTCGCAATAAGCTCGATGACTCAGGAGAAATCGTAAGGAACAAAGCTAGGCTAGTGGTGCAAGGTTATAATCAACAAGAAGGTATTGACTATGATGAAACCTATGCACCGGTAGCTAGACATGAGGCCATACGATTACTTATAGCTTTTGCGGCTCACAAAGGCATTACTCTCTTCCAAATGGATGTCAAAACCGCTTTTTTAAATGGATATTTGGAAGAGGAGGTCTTTGTAGAGCAACCTCCGGGCTTTTTGGATAACGATTTACCAAATCACGTTTTTAAACTTGACAAAGCTCTCTACGGGTTGAAACAAGCTCCTCGAGCATGGTATGAGAGATTGTCTAAATTCCTTCTTGAAAACGGTTTCACAAGAGGATCGGTTGACAAAACGTTATTCATTAAGTCACAGTCATCTGGACTGTTGCTAGTGCAAATATATGTCGATGACATTATATTTGGCGCCACTGACGAGCTCCTATCTTCTTATTTTTCCGAATTGATGAAATCTGAATTTGAGATGAGCTTGATGGGTGAACTAGGGTTCTTTCTTGGACTTCAAATTAAACAAACAAAATAAGGAACCATGATTCACCAACAAAAGTACATAAAAGAAATGCTTAAGAAATTTGGGATGACTAATGCCAAAAGCTACTCTACACCCATGGTGTCCACGTCCAAATTGGACAAAGATGAAAACGGTAAAAGTATTGATGAAAGGGTGTATAGGGGCATGATTGGTTCTCTTCTTTACTTAACCGCTAGTCGTCCCGACATTCTTTTTAGTGTTTGCTTATGTGCGAGATTCCAGTCAAATCCGAAAGAATCACATTTCAAAGTTGTTAAAAGAATTCTTCGGTATTTGATTGGAACTCAAAGTCTCTATCTTTGGTATCCTCTCTTGTGTCCCTTTGATCTTGTTGGTTTTTCGGACGCGGACTATGCGGGATGCATGATTGACCGAAAAAGCACATCCGGAATTGCTACCTTCTTAGGTCCATGTCTCATTTCTTGGGGATCGAAAAAGCAAAACACGGTAGCTCTTTCAACGGGCGAAAGCGAATACATTAATGCCGCTCATTGTTGCTCACAACTCCTTTGGGTTCGACAACAACTACATGATTTTGGTATGATTTTTGACTTAATTCCTATTATGTGTGATAATACGAGTGCGATAAACATTTCCAAAAATCCCATTCAACACTCTAGAACTAAACACATTGAAATACGTCATCATTTTCTTCGTGATTATGTGGAAAAAGGTCATATTAAACTCATCTTTTGCAAAACCGAGGATCAAATTGCGGATATATTTACTAAGCCACTTGCAAGAGAACAATTTGAAAAACTTTGGTTAGAAATTGGCTTAATTAATTGCTTCTAATTCTAACATGTGTTTATCAATTTTCCACTTGATTGATCTATTTGGCTTGAAATTGTTTCCTCTTACCCTAGTCGTTGCACCTAAATGCTTGTTTAAATATGTATATTATTATCTAGATTTTCTTGTTTGCTTTGACTGTGTCCGGGGGAAACTGCTTTGCCCTTTGCTGATGTCAAGAGGGGGAAGAAGTAAAACTCATGTTGTGTGCGCATGCATTTTCTTAACTCTTGCTTTATACCCTTGGGTAAGTAGTAACAGTAACTACATCTGTGACCTGTTCTTGTGTTCTTGTCAAAATTGCATAAAACTAGTTTGACCTTATTCCATGAGCATGTTGACTGACCATCAAAGGGGGAACTTTTGGGAACATTCGTTTATTGGGCTTGTCATCATCATAGGGGGAATTTGTTGGGTTCAATTTGATGATGACATGCCAATTTAACATGTTTATCAAGTGACTATTTCTTAGGTTCCAATGCCTCTCCATTTGCAATGTTGATCAAGAACGAAGTCAAAGATCATGTCAAGAATCCTTCGTAGTTGGTGTTGTCCTAGGTTATGAATACAATTGTAAAAGTCATAGAATACTTCTTGTGGCAATAGTTTGTGGCAACAGTACGCATGACTGTTGCCTCAATGTCTGGATAATAACAGTTGTACTTATGAAAACTGGTAACAGTAAGTACAACTGTTGCTTCTATCTGCAACTCTTGAAACGAAACCATTTTGTCATTTCAAATATCATTTTCGTCAAAAATGTGTTTTATAAACAAATCTGAATTGGGAAGTGATTTATTAAATAATTTGAAGAATGTTTTACTTTTTAGAAAAAGGCAAAGGAAGGCTTTTTGAAAAAGCTAACATAGCTTATATCCTCCATGTTTTAACCAAAGGTCAAAGACACTTTTATTGACTTTGTGTACTAACACTCAACCTCTCCATCATTACCTTTGGTAGCCTTACTTTCTTTGTGAAACATCTCTTTCAACAAGCTTACTTCTTTGTTGACATCCATACGTTTGAATGATCAACTCTCCCAATAATAATAATTTAATAACACTTCATGCTTACTCCCTACCTCTATAAATAGAGGACATTAAATGTTCAGATTCTTTAAGACTTTCCAAAGCATTATCTTTCATTTGTAAATTTGTCTAAGTGTTTTCCAAAACCTTTTCTTTGCAAAAGTATTCAAAGTCTTCAAAAGTTGCAGTCTTGACCACTGTTACCATTGTGGTATATTCTTGTTACTTGAATAGTTAGATCTTATAAATTGTCCTCACAAGTTCTTTTTGAGAACAACATTTGAGGAACAAAGATCCTGTAACGTTTCAGTTCAAGAGTCGAGTTTTAGAACAAGTGTGTTCTTAAAGTCTTTCGCAACCGGAGTAGGTTGTTGGCCATTTTATTGTAGGGGTTTTTAAGTTGTCGGAGTAGATTTCTTATTAACAAAGCAATATAATGAAGATTGGACGTAGGCCCTTAGATCGTAGGCCGAACCAATTCAAAATCGTGTGTTGATCTTTATTTTATTTAATTCCGCTGTACTTTAATTTACGTACTTTACTTGCATAGCAACAGTCATCAATACTGTCAGCTACAACCTTCGCTTCAATCTGAAAGGAACTGGTAACAGTTCAACTGACTGTTGCCACGATCAGAATTCTTCTTTACTCTTCGACTCAATTCGCTTTAAACTATAAAGAAATTGTTGAAAATTTTAAAAGGTACCTAATTCACCCCCTCCCCCTCTTAGGTACTAGGAATCCATACTCTTCAATTGGTATCAGAGCCTCGTGCTCTTGATAAGGCTAATTACCTTGAGTAGATTCCAGGAAAATGGACTCCTCAAAACACTCCAAAATCCCGATCTTTATCGGTGAGAGTTTTGGTTGGTGGAAACTTAAGATGGAACATTATATTAAAAGTATCGACTATGAATGTTGGATCATTGTTAAAAATGGCCCCCTTGCTATAACAGAGACTTCCAAAGAAGGGGAAGTCACTCCAAAAAGCTAGGCAAAGTATGACGAGAAGGACTATAAAATGGCTGAGAAAAACTCTAAGGCAATGACAATTCTTCAGAATTGCATTGGTCCTCAAGATGTGAGTCGAATTGGCGGTTGTCCTTCCGCCAAAGAAATATGGGATTGTCTTGAACTTGCGTATGAAGGAACTATTCAAGTCAAAAAACATCGTATTGACCTACTCATGCAACAATATGAGTTGTTTAGTATGACTAAAGACGAAACCATAAATAGTCTCTCTTCTCGTTTTTCTAGCATTGTTAATGAACTCAAAAGTCTTGGTAGGACCTTCGAGTCCGAGGACCTTGTACGAAAAACTCTTCGAAGTCTTTCCATTAAATGGAGACCCAAAGTCACCGCCATCGAAGAAGCTAAAGACCTATCCACTTTATCCCTTCATGAACTAATGGGACCACTAATGGCTTACGAGCAAATTCTCTCTAAGAATTCTATTGACGATCCTAAAGGGAAAAGGCTTGCCCTCAAGTCTACCTCAAGTGATGAGGAAGACAATGGTGAGGATGAGTTTGCAATGTTCTCTCGAAACATAGTGGGAATGGTCAAACGTTACGGTCAAAAGAAGTTCAATAATAATTCTATGAAAAAATGATTTCCTAAGAAAAGACCCAGCGGAGTTGGATGCTTTAAATGTGGGGACAAAACCCACTTAATTAAAGATTGTCCTAAATGGGGAGACATTAAGTCTAAGGATAAGAGAGACAAGGCCAAAAATGAAATGAAACACAAGGTCATGTCCGCTATTTGGGGAATGTCTGAATCCGATGACGATGATGATATCGAGGATGAACTTGAAGCAAAGATGTGCTTAACAAATCAAAACAAGTCAAAAACTCACAAAAATAAAACTCTTAGATGTCTTATGGCCTATCCAAATGATTCCGACTCGGAGTCCGACAATGAGGTAAAACACCTTAAAGCCAAGGTTAGAACATATTCCAAAAATAAGGTGTGTCAACTCCTGGATAAGTTATTTGACAAATGTCGTGATCAAACCGAAAAACTAAATGAGATGCAAGAACAAATCGAAGAAATTGCCGAAGAAAATGTTCACTTAGAAAATGAGTTAAGCACAACAGAGTCTGTGACTGTTACCTCTGAGTTTGAGAAAGAAATGAAAAGACTCCACAAGTTGAACAAAAATCTGATCAAACAACTTGAGTCCTCCTCTGATTCCGAACTTCAGAATATTAACTCATCTCTAGTCTCACAAATTTCCACACTAACAGAAGAACGTGATACTGTTTTGAAAAATCAAGAAATGTTTAAGGTTGAAATGGGCAAGCTAATTGATGAAGTTGAAAAACTGAGAACCACAGTTCCAGCTACCACTAATCAAAGTGATGAAAGCGCAACTTTAAGGAACCAAATTTCCTCTCTTTCTAAAGAACGCGATCACTTTAAAAATGATTGTGAAACTCTTAAAATTAAATGTAAGAAACTTCATGAAAGATGGGTTCACTCGGAACAATGTATATCTAGTCTCAAACTTCATGTTGAAGAGAAATCTAATTCCCTCATGGATCTTAAATCAAAATATGTTAAAAAGAAAAAGGAATTAGATGTCTCGCAATGATCTATTCAAACCCTTCTTGCCAAAATAGAAAAACTAAGCAAAGATTTATCTGATGCTAAACTGTTTTATCAAAAATGGGAAGGTAGTCAAACCGTGCTAAACTTTCTCACTTCTCAATCCTTTGATCATGAGAAAAAGGCTGGACTTGGTTTCAAAGGCAACAGTAAGACTCACTGTTGTGTTAGAAACCAAGACCCAACCAAAATCGACTTTAGAAGGAGAAAGTATGCCGGCCTTCCCGAATATGTAGTTTGCAACTATTGTGGCAAGACAGGACATGTTTTCCATGGATGCAACAAAAGGCTAAATGATCTAAACAAAAAAACTAAAATTGTCAAACAAATATGGGTTAGGAAAGATTTGGTAAATCAAGCAAGAAACAACAAGGGACCCAAATTCATTTGAATTTGGGTTCCTACACTTAAGCATTAAATTTCTTGTAGGGCTTGGTGAGATGCGGCCGCAATTGGTACTTGGATAGCGGATTCTCTCGTCATATGACGGGAGATAGAAACCAATTTCTCTCACTTGAAGCTTATGATGGTGGCACGGTAACTTTTGGTGACAACAAGAAAGGTGAAGTAATCGGTATTGGAAAAGTTGGTAAGTCATCAAATGTTTGTGTCGACAATGTGCGGCTTGTCAAAGGTTTGAAACACAATCTCTTAAGTATTTCTCAACTTTGTGATCGTGGAAATTTGGTTGAATTTAGTGCTAGTCTTTGTCGAATCATCGATGCTACAACTCATGAAATCATTCTTGAAGGTAGACGAGTCAAAGATGTGTACTTAACCGACCTTAACACCCTATCTGGACACACCATGTCTTGTATGAGTGTCTTGAAAAATGATCCTTGGTTATGGCATAAAAGATTTGGTCATGTTAGTGCTAAAACCCTTAACACAATTAGGAGACTTGACTTAGCTGAAGGTTTTCCTAACTTGAAGTTTGAGTTTGATAAAGTGTGTGATGAATGTGCTAGATGTAAACATGTCAGAAGTTCGTTTAAATCTAAAAAATTCGTGAGTACTTCTCGACCTCTTGAATTATTACACATTGACTTATGTGGACCCATGAGAGTAAGAAGTCGTGGTGGTAGTCGCTATGTGTGTGTCATTGTTGATGATTACTCTAGATTTGTTTGGACTTTATTCTTGAGCTCTAAAGACGAGTCCTTTGATGAATTCTTGATTTGGTTAAAGAAAATTCAAAACAAACTCGATACAAAACTTGTTGCAATAAGAACCGATCATGGAACCGAGTTTGAAAATTCATCATTTGGATCCTATTGTGATGATAATGGCGTAGATCATAACTTTTCCGCTCCTAGAACACCTCAACAAAATGGTGTTGTGGAGCGTATGAATAGAACCCTCGAAAACATGGCTAGAACAATGTTGTTAAGTAGCAAATTGCCACGAAACTTTTGGGCCGAAGCAGTGAACACATCGTGTTACACTCATAATCGAGTAATGATAAGGAGCATACTTAACAAAACACCTTACGGATTGCTACGTGGAAGAAAACCTAATTTATCTTATTTCAAATGTTTTGGAAGCAAATGTTTTGTTCACAACAACGGTAAAAATAATCTGGGAAAATTTGACCCACGTAGTGATGAGGCGGTTTTCATTGGTTACTCCGATCATAGTAAGGCCTACAAAGTTTACAACAAAAGAACCATGTTAATCGAGGAAAGTGTTCATGTCATTTTTGATGAATATAATCTATTTGAACAGGAACAATATGATGAGGAAGACGATGAGTTTGAAATTGGATTGATCCGAGAGGAATCAACAGACGTTGAAAAAGATGTGGTGGAAAGAGCTGAAACAGAACAGCAACAGACAGCTTCACTATTACCAGTTGATGAAGACATCAGTTCAGGGGGAACAAATCAGAAAACCACTGAGGTCACAGTAACTCCTACTGTCACCTCAGACACCACTCCACATAATGACAACTCTCAAATCTCTTAACCCTCAAACAGTAACCAAATTGAGGGGGAACAAAGTACCTTCAAACCAAAGAAATGGAAACATCAAAGCTCTCATCCGCTCTCAAACCTAACCAGTGACGTTGGTTCTGGAATCAAGACAAGATCATCTCTCAAGAACTTTTGTGCACACAATGCGTTCATTTCTCAAATAAAACCTGCAAATGTAACAGTAGCTCTGACTGATGCCTACTGGTTGATGGCAATGCAAGAAGAGCTCAATCAATTCGAAAGAAATCAGGTATGGCACTTGGTCCCTAGGCCCACCAATCGTACCCTCATTGGTACTAAGTGGGTCTTTCGCAATAAGCTCGATGACTCAGGAGAAATCGTAAGGAACAAAGCTAGGCTAGTGGTGCAAGGTTATAATCAACAAGAAGGTATTGACTATGATGAAACCTATGCACCGGTAGCTAGACTTGAGGCCATACGATTACTTATAGCTTTTGCGGCTCACAAAGGCATTACTCTCTTCCAAATGGATGTCAAAACCGCTTTTTTAAATGGATATTTGGAAGAGGAGGTCTTTGTAGAGCAACCGCCGGGGTTTTTGGATAACGATTTACCAAATCACGTTTTTAAACTTGACAAAGCTCTCTACGGGTTGAAACAAGCTCCTCGAGCATGGTATGAGAGATTGTCTAAATTCCTTCTTGAAAACGGTTTCACAAGAGGATCGGTTGACAAAACGTTATTCATTAAGTCACAGTCATCTGGGTTCTTTCTTGGACTTGATGAGCTCCTATCTTCTTATTTTTCCGAATTGATGTAATCTGAATTTGAGATGAGCTTGATGGGTGAACTAGGGTTCTTTCTTGGACTTCAAATTAAACAAACAAAAGAAGGAACCATGATTCACCAACAAAAGTACATAAAAGAAATGCTTAAGAAATTTGGGATGACTAATGCCAAAAGCTACTCTACACCCATGGTGTCCACGTCCAAATTGGACAATGATGAAAACGGTAAAAGTATTGATGAAAGGGTGTATAGGGGCATGATTGGTTCTCTTCTTTACTTAACCGCTAGTCGTCCCGACATTCTTTTTAGTGTTTGCTTATGTGCGAGATTCCAGTCAAATCCGAAAGAATCACATTTCAAAGCTGTTAAAAGAATTCTTCGGTATTTGATTGGAACTCAAAGTCTCTATCTTTGGTATCCTCTCTTGTGTCCCTTTGATCTTGTTGGTTTTTCGGACGCGGACTATGCGGGATGCATGATTGACCGAAAAAGCACATCCGGAATTGCTACCTTCTTGGGTCCATGTCTCATTTCTTGGGGATCGAAAAAGCAAAACACGGTAGCTCTTTCAACGGCCGAAAGCGAATACATTAGTGCCGCTCATTGTTGCTCACAACTCTTTTGGGTTCGACAACAACTACATGATTTTGGTATAATTTTTGACTTAATTCCTATTATGTGTGATAATACGAGTGCGATAAACATTTTCAAAAATCCCATTCAACACTCTAGAACTAAACACATTGAAATACGTCATCATTTTCTTCGTGATTATGTGGAAAAAGGTCATATTAAACTCATCTTTTGCAAAATCGAGGATCAAATTGCGGATATATTTACTAAGCCACTTGCAAGAGAACAATTTGAAAAACTTCGGTTAGAAATTGGCTTAATTAATTGCTTGTAATTCTAACATGTGTTTATAAATTTTCCACTTGATTGATCTATTTGGCTTGAAATTGTTTCCTCTTACCCTAGTCGTTGCACCTAAATGCTTGTTTAAATATGTATATTATTATCTAGATTTTCTTGTTTGCTTTGACTGTGTCCGGGGGAAACTGCTTTGCCCTTTGCTGATGTCAAGAGGGGGAAGAAGTAAAACTCATGTTGTGTGCGCATGCATTTTCTTAACTCTTGCTTTATACCCTTGGGTAAGTAGTAACAGTAACTACATCTGTGACCTGTTCTTGTGTTCTTGTCAAAATTGCATAAAACTAGTTTGACCTTATTCCATGAGCATGTTGACTGACCATCAAAGGGGGAACTTTTGGGAACATTCGTTTATTGGGCTTGTCATCATCAAAGGGGGAATTTGTTGGGTTCAATTTGATGATGACATGCCAATTTAACATGTTTATCAAGTGACTATTTCTTAGGTTCCAATGCCTCTCCATTTGCAATGTTGATCAAGAACGAAGTCAAAGATCATGTCAAGAATCCTTCGTAGTTGGTGTTGTCCTAGGTTATGAATACAATTGTAAAAGTAATAGAATACTTCTTGTGGCAATAGTTCGTGGCAACAGTACGCATGACTGTTGCCTCAATGTCTGGATAATAACAGTTGTACTAATGAAAACTGGTAACAGTAAGTACAACTGTTGCTTCTATCTGCAACTCTTGAAACGAAACCATTTTGTCATTTCAAATATCATTTTCGTCAAAAATGTGTTTTATAAACAAATCTGAATTGGGAAGTGATTTATTAAATAATTTGAAGAATGTTTTTTTTTTAGAAAAAGGCAAAGGAAGGCTTTTTGAAAAAGCTAACATAGCTTATATCCTCCATGTTTTAACCAAAGGTCAAAGACACTTTTATTGACTTTGTGTACTAACACTCAACCTCTCCATCATTACCTTTGGTAGCCTTACTTTCTTTGTGAAACATCTCTTTCAACAAGCTTACTTCTTTGTTGACATCCATACGTTTGAATGATCAACTCTCCCAATAATAATAATTTAATAACACTTCATGCTTACTCCCTAACTCTATAAATAGAGGACATTAAATGTTCAGATTCTTTAAGACTTTCCAAAGCATTATCTTTCATTTGCAAATTTGTCTAAGTGTTTTCCAAAACCTTTTCTTTGCAAAAGTACTCAAAGTCTTCAAAAGTTGCAGTCCTGACCACTGTTACCATTGTGGTATATTCTTGTTACTTGAATAGTTAGATCTTATAAATTGTCCTCACAAGTTCTTTTTTAGAACAACATTTGAGGAACAAAGATCCTGTAACTTTTCAGTTCAAGAGTCGAGTTTTAGAACAAGTGTGTTCTTAAACTCTTTCGCAACCGGAGTAGGTTGTTGGCCATTTATTGTAGGGGTTTTTAAGTTGTCGGAGTAGATTTCTTATTAACAAAGCAATATAATGAAGATTGGACGTAGGCCCTTAGATCGTAGGCCGAACCAATTCAAAATCGTGTGTTGATCTTTATTTTATTTAATTCCGCTGTACTTTAATTTATGTACTTTACTTGCATAGCAACAGTCATCAATACTGTCAGCTACAACCTCGCTTCAATCTGAAAGGAACTGGTAACAGTTCAACTGACTGTTGCCACGATCAGAATTCTTCTTTACTCTTCGATTCAAATTCGCTTTAAACTATAAAGAAATTGTTGAAAATTTTAAAAGGTACCTAATTCACCCCCTCCCCCTCTTAGGTACTAGGAATCCATACTCTTCAATTATGTTTATGAAACATTTGAGATAAGTGAAATTGGTCGATTATAATTACAAACTGTTGTAGATTATATTAACCAAATATGAGATGACCCATTTTATTTACATGTAATTATTAAATGTGACTTAAAATGTTAAGTCTAATTTATTTGTTATGAAATTGCATTTAAATTAGTTAAATGTACATTTATAAGCCTAATTACATGTTACATGTCACATGTCACATTTGTGACAAATGACAAATTGCAAAAATAAAATGGACACCCATTTTATATGGGTGCACCGGTTTTGTGGTGATGGTGGGTAGGTTTTTAGTTTGTAATTTTATTCTAATTAAGAATTAGAACAAATCATTACTACAATGACCCATACACTCAACCTCACATTGTTAAGAACAATGTGAAAATGACAACACCCCACCCATGTGGGTGTGTGTGTGACCGGCTATAGCAAGCCAATATAGGGCTTGTTTTTCCTCTTATTTATTGACATACACTATCTCACATAATTCATTCATGCAAAATCACTACTTCTCTCTAACCTCTCACTAAACTTAAGAAGTTTACATAATACTTAGAGTTCATATTTTCTAATAATATACTAGTGTAGTATTGAGAGTTATTAGATCATTTTAAAGGGTTACTACATTTAATACTAGTGTAGTATTTTGTAGAGATTAAGGGTAGTCTTGGGTGCAACTAAATGGAGAGTTTCTAATTTGAAACTTGGAAGATCATCCTTCTCATTCTAGCTCAAGAACAATATTTGAAAGGAGTTCAAATATTGTGCCCATATTTTCATAATCAATGTAAGAAATGGTTCTTTCCTTTATATTTTGTTATGCATGCATAAGGTCCTAATAGTTTAAGAGTAAACTATTAATAAGATGATATTAGAAATGTCTAATATTGAGTTTAAGAAACTTACATGATAATCACATTTATTTTTATATTATTATTTTAATTACTTTGTTTTTCCGAGTAGGTTGTTGAGACAAATTTGAACCCTATTCAAGTGAACAAGATTAACATTGTATTTGTCCCTAGTTACTTAATGAGGTGACTCTCATAGTGACTATATTGTAAGTTGATCGATGGTGGGTTCGATAACCATAGGGTCATATAATGACTGGTCGATTACATAGGCAGACTATATGACACTTTGTCGGAAAGCGACCACTTATAGAGTCCTTTTGTTGCTTGTTCGTGGCAAGAATTTTTATCTTATTCCTTTGAGTCGATTCTTTAGACTAAAGACTATTTGTCTAAGTCAGTACAGTTTCCGTTGACTTTGGTTTTTGTCCTAGTTCGCGCCGTAAAAGGAGGCCGATGGGCCTCTTTTGAGTCAATTGTGATCTGTGAGTGAACAAAGATGAATAGGTGTCGGGGTTCAAATATCTTAGGGCCACTTGAGGAGTAGTGACTGGGAATTGCATTGCCACGCTCGAAAGTGAACTATGGTAGATTTTCCGGTCAAGCAGTCACTCTCCCAATCGAGCAAACCACTCATGATATGATCAAGGAATATTACAGGGTTATAATTTTATATAGTCAGCTGGTCAACGTATATCGGTAACGGTTGGCCGACTAGGGTTTGGCGTTACTGTCATATGTCGGCGGTGTCCAGCTGATCCCTTTCGGTCACACGTATAAGAAGGATCCCCAATAGAAAAACTAATTATTTATATATTATGATACAGTTTAATCAGTCCCTTATATATATTGACTAATAGTTGGTCAAGTGAGTATTGTTGAGATGAACGAGTTTGGAACTCGGGCCTAATTGGTTTATTAATCAATTATATGATAATAGACTAATAAATCATTTATCTAATTTAATATGATCAAATGAGACGTTATTTAGTAATTAATGTTAAATGTACTAAATTCCATGAGGTATTTATATAAATTGTAAGATGGAGGTAAAAGGCTAATTATAATTACAAAAAGTTGTAATATTAGCCAAATGGGTATTCAATGACCCATTATATATTGATATAATGGTCAAATATCACTTAAAAGTTAAGTGTATATTATTTAGTTAATTGTATCATTTAATTGTTAAATGGTCCAATTAACAATTAATTATATGAAATATCTAATAATTTGACTTATAAGTATTTGTGGGACAAATATCAAAAGTTAAAATAGACCCAAAATAATTCTGTTAAATCCGGTTGAATAAAGAAGTGGGTGGACATGTGTTTTTGTAAAACGTTTGCCTAATAAACATGCCTTTGTTCCCCACTAACATTGTTTATAAATACCATAAGATAAGGGTCATTATAAGATGGATTTTGAAGTAAAAATTGGCAAAATAGACTACACTTGGCCGATCCTATTTAGGAGATAAATAGGTTGAATTGTTCATCCATTATTCATCCTTTAAACCTTTAAAACTTCAATCTTCTTCATTCATCTCAAACAAAAACTCACATGCAAACTATAATATACATCAAATATTACTAAGGTAGTAATATTAGTAGTATAAACGTGTAAGAATGGTTGAATTCTTATAATTATCTAGTTAGTAATTATAGGAATATTGGAGTACTTCTTGGATGGACTAAGAAAGGAGCTACATTACCTTGAGTACTTGGAGTTTCAAGCGTGTTGGAGCCTCATCATCATCCTACTATATCAACAAGGTGTTGTTGATAACTTTCCTACATTTTTAAGGTAAAAAGAGGTACTTTCTTAAAGACTATGTCATTAATTTTACCATGCATGTAACTAGATCCTCACTAAACTAAATTATGATAATTTCGTAACTAATTACAGGTATCTAATTAGGGGTCTATTACTTTCACCAGCCGACAGGTCGTCCGCTGGTGGCCTTGCCCCGGTTGGGAGTATCTTTCTAAAAAATGGGACTCTTCGACCATCAGATGGGCACAGCCGGTGGCCGCATCGGCTGGGCGCCCGCGACACATACCCATTTTTCGTCTTTCCTTCTAGCTTCTTAGCCGACTGCCGGTGACCTATCCAGTTGGGAGTCTTCTACCATTTTCTTCACTTCTTTTCTTCCTTCTTGACTTCCCAGCCGGCTGGCCGACTGCCAGTGGGCTGAACGGCTGGGGAGTCTCTGCTTCTTCTTCCTTTTTTTTCCTTTGGCTCAAGGGGAGGGGTCCCAGCCGCCTGGCCGACTTTCCGACCGATCGACCGAGACTCTCTTCTCAGCGCTTCTCCTTCTCTTTTCTATCTTCTTTTTCCGAAACCCCTTCACTTGCTCCAATTTCCTCATTATCGTTTCAAATTCTGAAGATAAGGTACAAAATACTAGAACGGGAATTAGGGATACAAAATTCAAGTAAAAGGCACGCAAAACCGTACAAAGACGGATAAAAAAGCATAGAAAAGAAAGGAGAAGTATGACGAAATAAATGCTCATTAAAATTCCCCACACTTGAATCTTACTCGTCCCCGAGTAAGTAATTGAACTATTCAAGACCCTAAATTAAAGGAAGAAACAAACAAAACAAATAATATCCGATGAGAGGCAAAGGAATGATGTTCTTTTGCAAGGCAAGTGGGGGCTTGCGGAAACATGAGGACTATCCAATCAATTAAGCACATAAGCAAGTATATGGAAGGTAAAAAAAAATAGAATTGCTACTTCCCTCATATAAGTAGCGAGACTCAAACGTCTTCCGACGTTGAGAAAAGAGCTTTTCATTTTACAAGTTAAATTTTCTAATCTTGGTCTGTGGCATGTCAAAGGGGCAAGGCGGTGATGGGCGATATCTCCCCCGGTATTAGGAGCACTATAGACGAGTATGACTCTATTAGGGTCGTACCAACTAGACTTGGCAATAAGGTGGAAAGAGGGTAGGACGTATAGTGAGTCTTAGCAAACTTATTATTTAAAGATGGATTCTGACCTACGTATTGAATTTAGTTGCAAAATGTGAGGGACGACTCACCACCACTATCTTCGTTCCTCATTACTCGGTCAATTGGTAGGCCCTTCTTGGTTGTAAGTCGGAAAGATGAGAACCCTTAGATTTTTGTTGTTATCTTTCTTTTTCTCACTTTTCTCATTTTTTTGGATTTTTGGAATTTATTTATTTTTCTTCTTTTTTATTCTCATTTCTTTTCTTCTTTTTCTTTGATTTTCTTGATTTTGGATGTGACACCCTCAAATTTGCGGAAAGAAAAAAATTATTTAAATACATAAATGTAAGATGAAAATACATACGAAGGTGTCATAAAATAAAAAGGGTCATTACAAAACGGAAATAATATTCTACAAAAGAAATATACAAGACGGGAGACATATCTCCCGTATAAATACGGAAATAAAGAGTGTCTAATAATATACAAACTAAGAACCGAATATAGGTCCAAGGTAAATACTTCGCTCGCTAGCTCGTCCATGTACCCAAAATAAGCATCACCACCTGTTCAACCGCATTAAATATAAACACGGAAGCCACAGTCAGTGGGGAGTAACTCCGAGTTCTCCCAGCCACGAAATGTCGAGTTTAATTAAACATGAATAACATAAAAGCAGATGTATATGGGAAATACAAAACTTTAACATATATGATATGCTTTTCATGTTATGAAACAAATAACTAACATATAACCTATCATATGAAGCTATCATGTGAATCCGTTAACAATCTATAATACGAGGTAGGGAAGCTGGTATGCTAGCTCAGAGGTTACCTTTAACATGGCCATGATACACTCAAACCCTAATCAAACATAATATCATGTGAATCAGTTAACAATCGGTAATCCAAACTCTATCAACCTTTGCCGGCTTGCATCTCACCTTCTAGAACTCATAGAATCATACAAACATTGAAAGACAAATACTTCTACAAACAGGCATAAGTTCTTAGCACAGTCAATAGACGACTTCTGTAACTCGAGGCTATACCACAAGGTAGTAAAACATCCTAGTCCTAGACTGATCAGACCTAGCGACAACAGCTATTCCATTCCCCGTCCCATGACATAACCGTACATGAGAAACTCTACTAGGCTACCCCCTAAGCAGAGATGGCTAGTACTTAAGCTGGCTCCATTCCCAAAACGGATCAGCAGCCATGCCCCGACTTGGATATAAACCCACCAAGCCGAGACACAAAAGCTATCAACGGTGAACATATACTCGTTAAAGATAGTAAGGCCTATCAATGTCATGGTCCAAGATACTCATTTAGAATTAGAATGGTCAAGACGCCACATACTCATAATTCTCTATGGGTACTTAGTCAACACGACACATATCATACAATCAAACAGTCACGGGAAACACTTCCTATCATGTGACTAATTGCATATAAATTCATATTCAAATATCATATCGCCTCATATCTACTAAGGCTAATTCATTAATTAAATACAACCTTACTTGAAAACAAATCCCCGACCCGAGTCCCGCGACGGGTCATCAGTCAAAACGGGGCTGACTAGATCTTAGTTTGACCAAACCCTTTTGGTCAAACCGGCTAGAAACAGAGTCTTTACCACATAGACTTAGACATAAAAATCAACATATTCATTACATGTTATTTTATTAAAACTTCTAACATGTGAATTATTAAATCTTACGTAAACCCCCTTCAACTTAAA